>JBAMJV010006895.1:0-75152 GCA_037951105.1 Echinarachnius parma | reverse complement strand
GAGAATTAATGACGGCATGTATTGTATGTTCATTGACAGAAGTAGAACCAGTGGCGGATCTACGGGGGGGGGGGGGGGGGTTTAGGGGGTTTAAACCCCCCCCCCCCCCCCCTTGGGCTGCCAAGTGAAAATGTGATGTGGAAAAAATCACTTACGGGGGTTCAAAATAGCAAAAAAAAATGCCCCGCATCGTCATTGGGTCAAACCCCCCCTTAGCAAAAAGACATCACTTACGGGGGTTCAAAATAGCAAAAAAAATCGCCGCTTCACGGCTCGTGGACGATGCTCCGCATCGTCATTGGGTCAAACCCCCCCCCCTTAGCAAAAAGACATCACTTACGGGGGGTCAACATAGCAAAAAAATCGCTCGTGGACGATCGTCATTGGGTCAAACCCCCCCCCCCCCCCCTTAGCAAAAAGCTAGATCCGCCCCTGAGAACATCTTTGACAAATGTACACGTCTGTCGCATATTATTCCATGTAACTCTCAATTTCAAGTGATTAATCATTTTTTTTTAGAAGTGCGAATAATAAATCTTGGTTTTAATATACAAAACTAAAAATAAAAGAGCGTATACTAGACAGTCGAGAATGAGTGTGTGGCGCATGCGTGTTTTTAAAAGTAGGGACAGTCAGGAGGGATGCCTTATTCTATACTTGGTCTATACGCCAATTAAGTCTACTCAGTGGTGAAGCTAGGATTTTTTCAGTATGGGGGGGGGGGGGGGGGGGGGTATCGGGGGCCTTTTTATTTTCATGAGGGGCACAGGTTTTTCCCCTGACCAAAAAAGGACCCACCTCCAGTTAAAACTCTTATGGAGTATTTTGGAGGATTAAACTACACCAAGTACCAAGTATACGGCTTAAAAAACGTCATTATGTCCAACTTTAAAATGGGCTCAAAAGGGCCCCCTAAACCCTGCCACGCTACACTGTCTACACTCACGATGAAGATGCCGAGGTGTGGCCTCTTCAAGGTATCTTCAAGGTATGTTCATACATTTGCCCTGACAATGGTAGGTTGACCATCAACCTATTACATGATCTTGGTATAAAATGATATATATTTACATTTAAAAATACATATTTTGGGCTGATATCTGTTGTTGTGTCCCCCCCCCCCCCCCCCGGAAGTATACATTTTTCATGGGGTGGCACCGGGGGAGGGGCACAGAAAATTGGTGGGGGTAGAAGGCACGTGCCCCCCAGACCCCCCCCCCCCCCCCGCCCTCCTACCCGTAGCTTCGTCCCTGTGTCTACTCCAATTAATTAGTCTACGAGCAAAATCAGAAATTTAGAGGCTTATGATTACGATTATAGATCGGGATAATGATTAGGGGTTGGATGAAGGGTTATGGCTAGGTTTTTAGGTTGGGGTTAACGTTTTTAATTTGGGGGAAATATTAAAACCGTGTTGTATACCAAATCCGGTAGGTGTGAACGAAGCCAACATTAACCGCCTTATATCGGGGCATTAACATCAACAGGTTACAAGGTTACAATGACCCAAAGCTTTACATTTGCAGCTACCTTGTCCTCAATGCATAGGCGTCGATCTGTAATTGATACCCATTCATCAGGGGGGTGACCTATTCATTCATCCCCCCTGATGAATAGGTATTACGTAAGTATCGACGCCCATGCCTCAATGCTAATGTTGCATCCATGTTTTATATTTCGTATACACACATCAACAGCAGCGATATACGTATATACATTGTATCACCTTTATACGCCCAACAGCCGAACTCTAACATTTCAAAGAATGAATCCATATTGAAAGCAGTTCATAAATGTATGGAAAATCAAAGGTATAACCTTGAACATAAAGTATACATAGCTTCATGGTATAACCTTCGTTTTAAAAGATGGAATCCCGAATCAATACTACAGCTATATCGTAACAAAGGGGAAAACAAACACAGAAGAGAACGTGCTTGTCGTCATATTAGCTATCCCAGTATAAAGGAGTGGTCACACTGAACACGAATCCCCACGAATAAACCCACGAATGCAGTACGAATTGGTACAAATCAATGGCAAGCCGTTTTAAACATTTATTCCTATTTCTTCATATCAAGAATTCAATTCTTGATATCAAGAAATCGAATTCTTGATATCAAGAAATGCATTCTCGATATCAAGAAATGCATTCTTGATATCAAGAAATACTTTTCGGTATTGGTAATACTTGATATCAAGAAATAAACTGATATCAATAATTCAATTATTGATATCAAGAAATAGGAATAGATGTTAAAACGGCTTGTCATAGATTTGTAAGGAAGTGGAAGGGTTAAAGTATCCCATATTTCGAGGTACATGTCGTTAGCTTACCCGGATGTGGCAACCTTATCAAGAATCACGCATTGGGTGTGCAATTGCGCGGAAGTGATGTCTATTTGATTCTCTCTCTCTCTGTCTTCTTTTATACCTCTCCCGCCTTCTCCTCCTTTTTCTGTCCGTTATGGCTCTCTTTGTCTCCCTTCTATATATTGGTCTATCTAATCGCCTCTTTCTCCCTCTCTCTCTCTATTTCTTTCAACCAACAAAAACACACTAAAAAATCAACACTTTCACACATTATATTGGTCTATCTAATCACCTCTTTCTCCCTCTCTCTCTATTTCTTTCAACCAACAAAAACACACTCACATATAAACACATATATTGGTCTATCTAATCACCTCTCTCTCTCCCTCTTTCTCTCTATTTCCTTCAACCAACACAAACACATTCACAAATCGAACACTTTTACACATACACACACACACAATAAAACAAATATCTTAATGCGGAGAAAACGCACGAATCCTGCCCCCCCCCCCTCTCCCCTCTCCCCCTCTCCCCCTCTCCCCCTCTCCCCCTCTCTTCCTTCCTCCCATATGATCATGGCTCTCTCCCTCTATTGTTATCACATTCACGCACCTATTTCCTCGCCCCTAAAAAGGTGGAGCTCTGCGCACAGGTGTCAAAACCTCTTAAGTGCGCATCCGACTCTTCGATCCTCGGAAAAATGCAAACGGTGATGTTTTGAATGGAACACCCGGGTATCCAGATACATTTTTTGTTTTGTCCAGGGCATATAAATGACATTGAGCTTGGTACATCAGCTTGATTATTCCCTCCGATTCGATGAGTGAGAATATACACCTACGTATTGTATTTCTTCTCAAGATAATAGCAATGGTGAGCTCAAGATCTTTCAACCGGTCAAAGTGCGCGTCGTTTAAATCTTTGTTTCCAAACCACGGTTAGGCTAGCGGTCATCTGCCTTGTATTTATTCGCGGGATTTCATCACAAATTAATCCGATAATCTTGACTTGTCGTACAACGATAACACAGATACTGGTTGTTGCTACTGAAGACACACTGGCTATCGCCAATGAGATAACCTCCTAGGTGCAGAAACGATATAGGAAGAGACGTGCTATCATATCAGACGAAGTTGTCTTGAGATAAAGGAGGATTACCGAATATTAACCCTGCTTCTCCCTCAATTGACAATCATGTCATCATTCACAGGACAGTCGTGAGACGAAACCAGTCTTGTGGACAAAGATAGCGGTAACTAGCTTAGCACTTAGCAACTGAAGTGCGTTAATTGGATATGAATATGTCACTGTGATGCTGTGTTCTGAAGTCGAGTTTTATCCAAGGAACCCACGCAGGAGAAGTGAACTTGTATATCAATGGATTGTGCAAACTTACGGAGAAGATTTGAAACATTTGGAACTATGGTTTAGCGCGTCGTACTTGCAATTTGTGGATGTCACATTAAATTAAGAAGAACAATCATAGTGCGCATGAAATGTATTTCAATTGTTGAACCAACTATATGTCATTTGAAAGATTGAATTGCAGCAGCAAATGCCGATTTTAGAAATAGACTTATATATTTATCATTTAGCGAAACAGAGTGCTTCGACAATTATCACCATTACATGTGCTTTTTTTTAATCAATGGACTGCGCATTTTAGCTCAATTTGTTTTTGAAAATAAATCAAATTGCATCGATCAGACTTATTACATTTCTAATGTTATATTGTTGTTGACTATACATTTGCTTTATTTATCATAAGTAACATTTATAATACGCAGAACTTGAACAACTGAGCCGGGACTGTCATTAATGACATTGTGATTGTAAAAAGAAAAGAAAAGAAAAAAACGTTAGGAATTTAGCTGAGTGCCTTGCTTCTTTTGAACAAAATGTTTCCTCTCGCTTCATCCACCTTAACAACCATGGCAACGCCGGAGGCGGCCGACGTCTGTCCGGCCGATGTGTTGGTGTACGACCTGCAAAACTACCCATCGGAAAGCCTCTCAAGCTTCTTCTACACCAGTGGCGAGAAGATCTTGATCACCGTCATCATGCCCATCATCTGGGCCATCGGGCTCCCGGTCAACGTCGCCTTCATATACGTGGTCATTCGTCTTCGTCGAATGCGTACGGTGACCAACTACTACCTCCTCAACCTCGCCATCGCCGACATCATGTTCTTATGCTTTGCAGAGGGTGACAAGATCGGTCGTTACATAGCTTCTCCTGTCTGGAACGACCAGTACGGACTGAAGCCTGTTGGGTGTGTGTTGATCAACTACATTGTCCAGCTCTCCTACTATGCGTCCATCTTCCTCGTGACGCTTGTGACGTTGGAGAAGTATTACGCCGTGTGTCGCCCAGTCCTTCATCGTCTCGTCACCGGTAGAAAGCGAACCATTTCCATGGTAACCGGGGCTTGGGTCCTGGCTGGTGTTTTTGCTGCTGGCCTGATTCCCGCCTGGGTCGCCTGGACATCCTACTGTATCCTTTGGCCAGACAAGGAGGAGTACGCCAACGTTCCGAATCTCGTCGGATACTGTTTGCCGGTGTCACCGGTCATGCAGACTGTCGTTAATGGGCTCCAGACCGTTCCTTTTTTCATCGTCATGACGGCAAACTTCGTCATGTACGCGCTCATCATACGCGCAGTAAACACGCGCGTCGCGGTGCGCGAACAGCAGCAAGGCGCCGCGGCTGTGCGAAGCATCCAGATGCGTAATCAGGTCGTCCGAATGCTGATCGCCAACGGGGTCATCTTCTTCATCACACTCGCGCCATACCAGTGCGCGTCGCTCGCCATGATGATCTCCAGTGCCATCGGGAAGTACGTTCTGGACGATGATCAGGTTACCAAGGTGCAGTGGGCGGGACGAATCCTGTCCTACATCAACTCCGCCATTAATCCATTCGTCTACACCTTCGTCAACCCGCGATACAGGCAGGCCTTCATGGAGGCTTTTGCCTGCTGCCCATCAGTCAAAGAAAGGCTGATGAAGAAATCGAAACTTGAAGACGGGGGCTCATCCATCGGTATGGACCAAACAGCAAACAATAATGGTCGGACCGTAGGGAACCCAAAACAGACAAGCACAACGGACGCGTAGTGCATAGTTCTGCAAATTAAATAAATTACTCATTCGACAAGAAAACTCTCGAAAATTTGTAAATATAACTGACATTAAATACGGTCTCCATTTTCTAGGAGTAGTTAGCTGCTAGAGTGGCTCTAGTGTTGATCGTAATGAGTTTGACATGTCTGCATTACGTGTTGGTTTCTGAATTATGATTGCCAACAAAAAGAATAAACAGAAGAATTTGATGAGTATATAGCAGACCAATGACGTGTAATGGTTTTACTACCGAGGACAGAACACAAAGATAGCATGTATCCTGGAAGAATTGTCCTCATAAAGTATAGTATGGCACTATATAGGCGGCATGAATAGGTTTGTTTCGTATGTTAATATAGGCACATTTGTTGTCCTCGTGAGTAAAGCCAAGTTATATTGCCTGAATGTGACTGCGGGGTTCGAATTAAAGATATCGTTCGTGTAGAAAGAAAGTTACAAATGTAAATAGCTTGGCAATGCATAACTGTTGTACATACAGTATAATGATGTACAATTAACCTTAATTTATCAGATTTCTTTCAACATTTTTGAACGTCTCCATGCGTCATGGTCAGTATGACCTTGTGGGTAAATCTAATTGTTTGTGCCTTGTCCATTATATGATTATGTGCAGTAATAGTTCAGATATAATGTTAAAGTGATCCATTAACTTCGTAAAATTTTCCAAAAGTGATATTTGAACATTCTTTCTTGTATCAATATCCTTGTATAAGGTTCTTCGGAATGATGTGTGTTGTCTCACAGAAAATACTACTGTTTACCTTTTTAATAGAAAGTGAACATTAACGTTGAATTTGATCACCTACTGCATGCCCATTGATTTTGACTATAATCCAACAGCGTTCCGGAACGTTTTGAATTTCAATCATGATAAATGTGTACGTAATTAGGGGACATTTGACAGAACAAAACCCATTTTATTCTTCTGTTATAAATAAGCCAATGAATAAGGTTCACGAAAAATCTTAAAGCCCCAAGTGATTTTTGTTTTTATCTGACAAAGTTTATGGATCCCTTTATGGCCCGGTCAGATATCAACGGATAGCGGAAACGTATGCCCAACGAATAGACAATTTGCGAAATTAAATTATCCGGTGATGAAAGTCGTCTCCATTGCTTCATGTACAAAACATAGAACAACGCACATCACCGGACAAGGAACGGACAAGAAACGCATAGAACGGATGAAAAATTTAGCTCTCCGTTTGACATACGTTTGCGCAATCCGTTGATATGACTGTAGCGGGCTATTAACAGTTTAACCTGACCTACATCGCCGGGAAATGAAATATATTTCAATTTCCGTCACCCACGAGTGATTATGTCACAAAAAGCAATATACTCGTAATTTGTTCTATCCTTTTAGAGTATACTATTGCAACATATTCCCAATCATCATAGAATGCAATATACTCGGCGAAACAAGAAACAGGACACTTGTTTAAGATGAAATATTTCATATTTGTACACGACGGATTGTACATTATCGTATATCACATTTAAGGAAATTTGGTCCTCTACATGAATATAAATTAAAGATGTAATCTTTCATGCGTGACACGCCACGGTCAATTAACAATAGCAACGTCTGTTTTCAAAAATAGCAAAAACAATGGAGGATGCACCATTCGAATGAAATGATAATAAGCATGTCGCTTAAAATAAAACATACATTTACCCTTTTTAATAGTGAATTTCATATTGGCTCTGTTTATCATGGATTATGTTCCATCAGTATGGTATTTGCTCTTGTTTGAATGTCATTTTGATCATATAAGGGCCTACAAATTTAATCTCAAAGCAGCGACCTAGCTAGGGTAAACCAAGATGAATATCATTATATTCAGGGAAATATAATTGGTATTGAAATTCGAGATGTAGTTTTGAATCACTAAAAAAGTGTTGTTACCCTGCTTGACCATGTTGACCGGCTGAACTTACCATCAACTATATTAGACCTCTCACTCAAATGTCATTTCTCCACAAGGGCGTTCCTCTCGAGTGGCGTAGAAAGTACAGAATGAAATTCAATTTTGATGGATTATTTAAAGGGATAGTTGACTTATGGTATAGAGGGCGCTGCACAAAATAAATTTGTTGTGAGGTAATGAAAAGCTGAGTGTCAAATTTAAAAGAGCATACAATGTTAATTGAAGAATACACTTTATTTGATAAAAATCGGTTCAGAGACGGCTGTAATATCCATAAATATAACCATTTGTAATTATTGCGGGGCCCACAATAATTTAATAATTTTAAACCAGCCGTTAAAAAAAATAAAAAATGCTTAAACTTTCCAAAATTTACAAAAGTTTTTTTAAAAATAGTTTTCGATGATCTCTCTATTTAATCATTATTTTAACATCACATGCACAATTAAAAATGGTTGAAACCAATTGGTTTTTAGAGAGCGCCCTCTTGAGTTTTAACGGCTCTTTTTGAATAACAGGCTTTTTACTTAAAGGGGTAGTTCAGTTTTGGTAGAGAGGGCGCTGCACATCACAATTTGTTTGTGAAGTAATGAAAAACTGAGTGTCGAATTTGAGAGAACATGCAGTTTTAATGGCAGAATAAACTTTATTTGGTCAAAATCGACCCAGAAACGGTTGAAATATCAATAAATATATCTGATCTTATAATTATTTGGGGCCCCAAAAAAAAAAAAAAAAAATGCTTGCACTTTTTCAAAAAATTTCAAAAGCGTTTTTTAAATAGTTGTTGATGATCTCTCTATTTAATCATTATTTCAATAAAACATCACATGCATAATATTGTATGAAAAATGGTTGAAACCGATGCCTTTTTTTAGAAAGCGCCCTTTTGTGTTTTAATGGCTCTTTTAAAATGATAACGGGCTTTTTACTTAGTCGTTTGTAATTTTGTATACTATTCGAGCATGGTGGAGTTATAAATATTAGTTTATATTGTTACTGTCCAGGTTTTGGTTATTAAAGTTCAGCCTTACCAAAACTGTACTACCCCTTTAATCGTTTGTTATATTTGTTATACCTTTCGAGCATGGTGGAGTTATAACTATTAGTTTTTAATGTCATGGTGCAGGTTTTGGTTCCTAAAATTCAGTTTGACCCAAACTGTACTCTCTATACCAAAACACCACTATCCTTTTAACAAAAAGTAAAAAACGTTATCACGGAAGTGCTAATTTCGTGATCCTGAAAGTATCAAAAGCATTAGACAGAAATATCCGTCTCTTCATGGGATTTATTATATATCGGATTTCTTACTCTATCCCATACCCGAAATCCGACCGTCAAGATAGCGGAGTATTTATAACGTTATTTGGGGTAATATTTACCTCAAATAAATACTTAAATACTTAACAAAAATAAAGACTAAAATGCTATCAAAATTACAGTAGTGCATGTGCTTTATGAAATTAGTGTATGCTGTAAAATAATGTAGTTTGAAATATTTGTATAAAGAAAGAAGTTGAATCAAATGAATACAATTATGGCTTCTTTGATAATCAGTAATAATTTATATAAAACATTAACATCATTAAAGGGATCTAGTAACGTTGTCCAAATCCTCAAAATCCATTTGGAATTATAGCGGTTCCCTCATACCTTGTTGTATTGGTATTAACAATAGAAGCATGGGACAGGTTTTGTTTTTTCGAATTTCCCTTTCGTTAAAACGATATTCACGATTGAAGTGTTCAAATGTCAAATTATCCACTGCATTTTGGCTCATTACTCGGCCATATAATCGTTCATCAAACTTGAAATCTTCACACAATACCTAGTGGACATATATGAGATAACACCAATATACATTGTATCAACCATTCATCACTTTTTGCACATGTCAACAAAGTTACTAGATCCTTCACCATCATTCACGAAGTATTAGCAAATATGGTACGGTACGCATTTTCAGTATTTATACAATATGCATTCCGTTTCTATGCAGTACGTGCGTTTTACGTAAATCGATCAACGATAATCGAGTCGGTTAATTATGAAGATAACATGGTATCACTGGTTTATTTACCATGCAATGTAACAACAGTCTGCGTTGGTCAGATAAAACTAATGTATACTGCTTATATATACTGTAAACATCTTCTTACAAGATTTGCAAATTGCAAGGTTATCATACATAATTATGTAATTTTCATTCAATCTATCTAAAACCGCCCCTTAATTAATGATTTTGCATTGATAAATCTGACATTTTCTTTATGCATATTATAGCATGTATAGTTGATGCAATTAGCGGAGCAAGACGTATTTGATCTTAGTGGAATAATCGTCGAAACAGAGACCGATATTTGTCTCTGTCCAAGGAGAAATATTCGTGATTTGTTATCGAGACATGAAGCAATACCGTGAAACATAACAAAACGGTCACGCTAACCAACGGCCGATGGCGTATAGCGTGGTCGTACTTGTTGGGGGGGGGGGGGGGGGGGGGGGAGGAGGCGCAAGTTGTAAGGGCACACTCTTTGTATAACTGGGGGGTGTTTCACAAAGATCCTAAGTTGATCTTAGCACTAAGATGGTCTTAAATATTATGGAAAGCCATTAGTGTCTTGAAACAGTTTTATAAAAGTTATGTTGAAATGCATAAAATGTTGATTCAAATCATATAATTATATTTTCTAATTATCAAAGAGATTCATAATCTTCACATAAAATTCATGAAATCTCTTTGATAATTAGAAAATATATATGATTTTAATCCACATTTTATGCATTTCAACATAAGTTTTACACAAATGTTTCAAGACACTAATGGCTTTCCATAATATTTAAGACCATCTTAGTGCTAAGATGCAACTTAGGATCTTTGTGAAACACCCCCTGTTACCCTTGTGTTTCGTTTAATTGTTATTGCCCCCCCCCAAAAAAAAAGAAAAAAAAGAAGAAAAAAAAGGGGATGTGCCCCCTTGCCCCTCCTTCTACGTAGCTACGCCACTGTTAACGAAATAGGAGCATATTATAATTATAGTTTATTGTAATTTGGGTCGATCATCATGTCTTTGAAAACAAATCTTAAACACATGTTGCCTGCATGCAATGACATACAAGGCAGGACAGATTGACAGATACATTTCAGCATGAACACATGATTTGAAAAATGAGGTAATGCAGACTTTTATTTGTTTATTCGATTGTTTGTTAGTTGTTTTGTTTGTTTTGTTTGTAAGTTTGTGTGTTTTTGTTTGTTTGTAAGTTTATTTGTTTGTTTGATTCAAATTGCTATTTGGGCTTCGGCGAGTGTCGAACCTATGATCTCCTGCTAGACAGACCATACCGCTGCGCTTCCTGAAAGCCTTGTTCAGTGCTAGTTAGTTTCCTCTGTATGATTATAATTAAATCGATGTATCTTAGTGTTCGAATTTCTTAAAGTTGACATGCCTTGATGAACGGTTAAAGGTGGTAAAATGTGTAGATATATGTTAAGTTTGAAAATTGCTTTGTTATATTTATTTTTTAAATTGTAAATTGAGTGTCAATATTGTTCCCTTAAAAAAAAAGGAATTTCGCACCATTTCGACTGTCAATATCATGATAGTTTTAACAAAAGCTCGGACATTGTATTTTAATTGAATATTTAAAGGTTCCCTGACATGCACATGCATGTTGATGTCTATTTCTTTGTAAAAGTGTACATATCAAACATCTGTAAACTATTTGATGCAAATATGTTTTGTATATTTTTACAATTTTTGCAATTATTTTCTTCATTTTGCTATGCCCCACATCTAAAATAAGAACTCTCCAGAGTAGAATTCCCCTGTGACATCACATGTTAATCACTGGTCAGCTAACCGGAGATTAAAGGGATAGTTGAGTTTTGGTAAAGAGAGTACAGTTTTGGTCAAACTTGATCTTAGTAACCAAAACCTCCACAAACTAATAGTTATAACTCCACCAAGCTCGAAAGGAATGACAAATTACAAATGACTACGTAAAAAGCCTGTTATTATTCAAAAAGAGCCATTAAAACTCAAGAGGGCGCTCTCTAAAAACTCGTTGGTTTCAACCATTTAAAATAGAATATTGTGCATGTGATGTTTTGTTGAAATAGCGATTAGATAGAGAAATAATCAACAATTATTTAAAAACCTCTTTTGTAAATTTGTGAAAAGAGGAATCATTAAAAACAAAATATTATAACGGCTGGTTCAAAATTATCGAATAATTGTGGGGCCCCACAAATATTACAAATGGTTATGTTTATGGATATTTCAGCCATTTATTGAACCGATTTTGATCAGATAAAATGTATTATATCATTAAAATTGTATGCTCTTTCAAGTTCAAACTCAGTTTTGTATCATATCACAACAAAATTATTTTGTGTTGTGCCCTCTATACCAAAACTCAACTATCCCTTTAACAAGAGTACAAAACGATAATGCTCACAATAGCACGCACTGCATGTTTCCATACAATAGCTCATCAGTGCCTATATTGTCCTAATGATGGTTAAGCTTTTCTGACATAGCAACTATTATTTAAATGGAAAGTGTGTTAGTTAGAATCGTATTCATTCATGATGATATTGTGAGCAGGCATTCGGCTTGGACGAAGTTGCATTCCACTGTATTGTTCCTCTCCCCAGTAACTGACTAGTGATTGAAAGATGATGTCACGGGGGGGGCGGGGAACTTTACTCTGGAGAGTTTTTTTTTTTTAAAGGTGGGGCATATAAAAATGAAGAAAGTAATTGATTAAATGTTTAAAAATATACAAAGCATATTTAGGTCAAATAGTTTTAAAATATTTGATGTGCACACTAATACAGATAAGCTGAAGACAACATGCATTTACATGTCAGGGAACCTTTAACTCTTACCTCACATGCTGAGATTGGGCGCAATATTGAATTATGGTTGTTTGGTGTTTGGTCACGTAATATAGCCTTCACCTTTTAACACGACACTTCCTATGTGCCAATTAAAATGTGAATTTGTGCAATGTACATATTTAATTCAATTTTGATTAACATACAGGGTAATCTAATCACAGACGGTCAACTCTCATGGTACGAATTGTTGATATTTTTCGCCATTCACCATACAATGTACATAATTATGACGTTGTAACTTGCAAGCCATTTATTATACGACCTTGGCCCCGTTGCAGAAAGGGATACAATCGATTGCAAGTTACAATTGATTGTAAGTCAGAAAATTTGCCCGTTTCAACCAATCAGATTTGCGCATTTAGAACACATGCTCTGACTTACAATTAATTGTAACTTACACTCGATTGTATCTCTTTCTGCAACGGGGCACTTGACTTAGCGAGTTAATTATGAACAGATAACGTCGTTTGTGAAAAGTGGAACGAAAGATTGTGACGACGTAGACATTAACTTATTTTAGAAAAACATGTTTTTACTACGGTATAATCAAGCTAAAAAGTACAATTAAGCCATAATTATCAGTTGGTGTGTGAATCGTTGCTAAATACCTAGTATTTGTTGTACAATTGGTGCGCAACGAATCTGTTATCCGTCATACTTGTCGTTATCTGATTCCTGTACAGACATTACATTTGTAAATATCCTTCAGCATTGAAACAATATTTTCAGTGACAAATAAATATCATGAAAATCTAATTTTGTTGTTGTTTTATTTAGTTACATCATTTCTGTCAGCGTGGTAATAAAGTGGTATTAAAGTGACGTGAGTTGAGTTTGACATGACATCATTATTGTGATTTGTTTTTGACTATTCTAACAAACACTTACTCCAATACGCTGTATACATTTTCCAACCACACCGTATAATACGGCCTATACATTTAAGGTGTCGTATACGTAATATGAAATTGATGAACTCGCCATATTATTGCTAGTCAAAAGAAACTATTGGATGATATTCATCAAAAATCAAAATCAGAGTGTGACTAAAAACAACAACAACTTATCAACTTACGATATCGTTGTATATTTCTTTTAGCGACTGAGGCAACAATTTTATATTGAAAAATGCCGAGTGAGGCTTGTTGAAATGTACCGGTGCTTTGGGTAACACTGAAATCGCCAAATCAAAAGCGAAGATTTTTTAGCACGAAAATATATTATATAGTTTCGTTTTACCGACAGTTTATAAGCAATGGCGTATATATATAGTGTGTGAGTGTACTAAGTGGAAGCATTCAGACTCAATGGAAGGGGTCATGTTCTATTTATTATAGTTTATTTTGCTCATTTTATTTGACTGTTTTGCTAATGTATTGAGCGACGTGCCCCGGTGACCCCCCCCCCCCCCCCCCACCCCCCAACACCACCACCAAACCACTTCACACCCACCCTAACGCCACTGTAGAACAGGCTTCAATCAATGACCAAGTTCTAACAGATTCCATTAAACTGGTCGCACATCCAGACATAACGGCTGTCTTCCTCATATCCTTCTTAGAATTCGTTTGCAAGAGGAAATACAAGTAAAAGTACACTTTCTTTATAAAAATAGCGACATAAAATAATATTTTTCAGGGCGCAATTAGTGCCCCTTTTGTTGGGGTTTGGTCATAATTATGATTTCAATTATTTTGCAAATATTATGGACAGTAACCAATACAAAATATATTTAAAAAAACGTTCATATAACAATATGCTAAAACGTTACCTAGCGTAGTTTTACACTGACTTCACTCTTGTGGCATATATTAGTCCCTCCTTACCCCCATTATTACACCACACCCCTTCTGACCCCTCCCCCCCCCCCCCCCCCCAACAAAAAAAATACACATACACCCACCACCCACCTCCCCCACCTTTGTTAATCATGTACGCCATGGTTTCAAAAGGAACCAAACAACATGCAGAACAGGATAATGTCACGTCGCCAGGGTTTCCCGTTGCGGAAGCTGCATACTGTGCTTCCCGTCCAGGCAAAAACATATCGTAAACAAATTTAAACCAAACGAATGTGACTGTGAAAATAAGCATAATTATTAGAAATAAGATGTCATTATAGCTGAGCAAAGAAATTACAATATATTAATATATGGAAACGGCCCTTATTATACGATGCAGATCTATAGCAATCGATTGTAAGTTAGAATTAATTGCAAGTAAGAGAATTTGCGCATTTCAACCAATCAGATTTGCGCATTTAATCACATGATCTGACTTTTGTAACTTACAATCTATTGTATCTCTATCTGCAACTTGGGGCCCTGAATTTGAAAGAAACATACAATGAGTTGATATACGTATGCGTATGATAAAAAGACTTGACTCAAAGTCCACTGTACGACCGATTCGTATTGTTTGCGTCTACAAATCTCATCTAGATAACAAATAATTAGGATTATACAGGGATGACCTAAAGTGATATGCAATGGCCACCAATAATTGCCCAAAAGCAATAGAGTACCAAAGCTGTGACATCATACAAATCTAATTTTAGAATTTCTCAATTTGAACTTCATTTTCCGAGAAAGCATACAAAATAATGCCCAAAGATTGAAAATCAATCGAATATGTGACGTATTGTCCGAGATATAACCATCTGAATAAATATATTTCAATAGGAAATCACTGTTAATTTACTCTGGTTCGTATTAAACGTTCCTATTGAAATAAATTCGTTCGGATGGGCATATCTCGATCAGCCAATACTTAACATATTCGATTGATTTTCAACATTTGGACATTATTTTTGCTGCTCTTTCGGAAAATGAATTTCAAATTCATAAATTCTTAAAATAATTGTTTTGATGACGTCACACTTGACCACTCTATAATTATACAAACAAAAGGCGAAATGCTTAAACGAAAAGAGAACCAAAGCAATACATGACATAGTGCGTGCCCCCCCCCCCCCCCCCCCCCAATGAATCACTTATGATTATGCATACGTTGGACTAATGATTTACAGAGTGGATCATTTTGTTAACTCATTCCCGAATTCTTTCGCAATCGCAACTGAAAAGAAAATGTTAATGACGTCATAGTGGTCATTCTTTGATAAACGCGACCTTCACCCAGACGTGCAACCACTCTTTAACCTATTGCCTACCGCCTACGACATGTTGTATTAGTTAATACATGCTACACACCAGATTCCCGTAGCAAATGTGTTAAAGAAAATCATATTCAGCGATATGAATTTGCTATGTGGCGGATATCCACTCATATTTTTGTCCAATAAGACTGGCGCATATTAATAAGTGAATTATATCAATTGCCCTTATTAATTGAATATAGTCGATTACCGTCTTGACGCAAATGACCGAATTATCGTTGATATTGCTTTTTGAAAATTGTGTAATAAACGCGGACTATAAGTGCCCCATTTCATTGATGACATATCCATTACCCATCAATCAAGGCGCCATTTGAATTGATGTGTTAAACAAAGACGTTATTATCAATACAAGCAAGAAAGCGTACCAAGGAGACGGTTATTATAATTCATAATGATGGTAGAGAGGAGGTGTGAACAGAACAATTAGCGGTGTTTTTTAATTGTTTGATATAGACCTACTTTTAAAGATGATACTTTAGTAATTGAATCTCGTTTCTTTGTCAATCGATTTCTTTAAACAAATTAATTATACTTATATAATGTCATGTTGAAAACTCGGTAAACAAACCTCTCGGATGTCATGACATTTATAGTTGAAATATATCTACCAGGACACGTATGCTCATAACGCTCCACCATTCTAAATAAATCGAATTAAAATGTTATGGCTAAGTAAGCAACAAAAGGTTTTGTTATATAGTCACTATCTTGATTATCAGGGTAAACATTAAATTATATTTATAATAACGTACACATATATTGCGCAGATACAATACCAATACAATACTCAACTGCGCATTACATTTTTAACCCCATTGACTTCGGGAACCGGGTAGGTTATATACAAAGTCTATAGGGGTTTGAGAAACTCGAAGGGAATGGGTTAAAAATTAACAATTCAAAGAGCTCTACGAAAAATATATATTTTAACATTATTTTAAATGTCTCTATACATGCACGGAGACTGTCTAATACAAAGGAGTAACATTTATTCCAAAGTTAAGAAGTACTTAGTAGTGTATTAAAAGCCCGATCACCGAGAGTGGACTTAGTGATTCAGTATGCAGGGTTATACATTTAAATATACAATACTATATAATAGGATTGACTTATATATAGCGCCTTAGATACATTTTACACTTTTATAGCCCCGGTCATATAGGATACAATGCCGGTCCGCACCATCTCCACTCCGTGTGGAGCATTCCTTCAAGAATTGTTGATTAAAAAACGCTCACCCATGGTTATAAATGTAGTGTTGATTAAAATTTACTTTTAATCTTGCGTTGGTTAATCACAGTGTTAATCAACTTTTAAACTTTGTTGGTTATGTCCAAGTCGTTGGCAAACATTGTAAACCCAGCATGGATTTAAAACAAAATTTCCCACAGTAATGATTGCCCCCTCCCGGTTAAAGTTTAATCAAAGTTGATTAAAGTACTGGTCACGTGACCAAACGGAACGAAGCGCGCATCGTGAACATATATATCCTGGTTTTGGCGAGGGTATCCTATGTCATAGAACCAATACCAGCAGTTTTGTTTGACACGTATACGATTGGGGCACGAGGAAGGATAACATTTTAGCATAAACGAATGATATTAATGTGTATGTCTTTAACAATGATTGAAACCAATGTGTTTTAAGAGAGCGCCCTCTTGTGTTTTAACGACTGCATTTTGAATGATAAAAGCATTTTAACTAAGCCATTTGTAATTTGTTTTCTACCTTTTGGGCATAGTGAAATTATAACTAATAGAGTTTGTAATGTGGTGGTGTGAGTTTTGGTTACTAACATTCAGTTCGACCAAAACTGTACTTTCCCTTTAAAAAAAAATGAATAGTCGCTGGTCATGATTTTGTTCCGTTTCATCTTCTCAGGTCTGTGATTTGAGTCCACATTCCGGCTCCTCTGGTATGACATCCGATATGCCGATTGGCGCATATAAATATCAAAGGCCCTTTATTCACATCTATTAAAAACGAAAATATTATACAATCAATGCGATAAACATAGTGAAACAAAAGATACACCATTTACAATCAAAAGATATATCATAAAGAGTCAGAATAAAATCAAACGAACAAACACAATACTAGACTGACAAAGTACTACACAAAGATGTTTAGCAATAAAATAGAATAGATGTAGGGATCAGCAAAGACCGTAGACCTATCTAGACTAATCCCTAGGGTCCCGTTTCATTATCCTAAGACCGTCTTAAAGGGTACCACCATCCAAAAAATAATATTCTTAAAATGAAAGGTAACATCTTTAGTAGTCCATTCCATCAACAAGTTCACAAAAATATGTTTCCAGAAAAAAATATATAATTGGAAAACGCATCACCACCATTCTAAAGCATGCGTTCATGGGTCTGCATGTACGAAGACTACTTTGTCTCGAGCGAATGAATCGTCCGGGATTCTATTGTCTCCAAACGTACACGTGAATAGCATTGGCGCACTCGCAAATGTTTGGCCGTACGGAACCAGGAAATAACAGTGGTTCCGTAAGTAGTGGTAATTAATTGCTTTGTTTATGAATTACACAACCCTTTGCAAAATGTTGGGTATCTATTTGATATCACAAAAGGGTACCAAAACATATAATTATGTGTTGTTCTTTGCCTGGTGGTCCCCTTTAACGGTCACGTAACTGTGACTGATCTATACGGACATACGGATGGCTGGGAGTATAATATAGCACATAATGCTTTCATGCAACACTATGTCATGTATGTGTTGCCGTGAATGTCAAGGTTATACAAAGGTTGTGTACGATAGTTAAGTGATTTTCATGAAACGGGCCAGGTTCCTATTATGCATAAACTAAGAACATAGAACATGACATGACATATATTAAGGTAAGCACTTTCGGGTACGAAGCGAGGTAACATACGGGTCTTTACCGATCACGGAAGTGGCATTCATATAACACGCGCGCGACCGCGGGCTTACAACACGTCTGAAATGTGTATGTTTGATTTATGATTTTGGCAATATTATTTCTATTTCATCGTCATTGTAGTACAAATAAATGCACAGCATTTTATTATATTGAGTATAGCTCTACGGGAAAGTTAACATAAATTAGTTTAATCCACATTTGCCTTAACTACCAAACACAATACTAACCAATAGCGAAAACGAAATCAGATTTTAAAATCATGTACAAATGAAAACGGTAAAGACCCGTATGTTACCTCGCTTCGTACCCGAAAGTGCTTACCTAATCTTACACACAGGCAGGCATTAAAGGGGACGTTTCCCCACATTCAATTTACTTATGATTATGTTCTCTACACATTAAAACATAATTTCATGCAAATATGTCCAACGTTTGCGCTCTGAACAAAGGAGGTGCTTCATTCAAAGTCACTCGCTGTATTGGCTTATCCCATTCATCGCGTACAGCATGGAAGCTGCCATTATAATTTTTGAAACCCAGATTTTGAATTGTTCGCGCTAAAATGTTACGTCACACCCGAACAAACAAGGTCGGCCTTTTTTGTTAGCTCTCGCAGCTCGCATGGTGTGTGCACAACCAAAAGGCAAAACGTGAGCTAACAAAAAAGACTTGTTCGGGTTTGACGTCACATAAAGCGAATAATTCCAAATCCGAGTTTCCTAAACATCAATGGCAGCCTCCATGCTGTACGCGATGAATGGGATTAGCGTTTACAGCGAGTGACTTTGAATGATGCTCCTTCCTTGCCAAGAGGGCCAATGTTGGAGGTATTTGCATGAAATTCTGTTTTAAAGGGACAGTTCCTCTTTTACAAAACGTCTGAACAGTTTCCAGTTGACGGATGGGGATGAATGTAACACACACAAAAAAATCAGATCGAACAGCCCTGTAATTTGGATCCTACGAATGAAAAACGAATGCGTCCCTCCATCAAACTATATATCGGTCAATAAAGCAGTTTAACTGATTTAGCATACAACAATATTGTACTTATTCTTGTAAAGGTATTGTGAAGCCGACATTTGTAAAGGTATGTCACGGAAAAAGATCTAAAAAATTAAGAATATATAATTACATGTAGTCAGTTTAAGCGAGGTTTTGTTATTTTGTTTAGTAATCGCTTACCCATTGTTATTTGTGCGCGGGTCACGTAGCTAGCATGGGTCACATAGGGGTCACACATAGCGCTGTGGCACTCCGTGGAATCCGTGAGCGAACTTTCTCGACGGGTGAATATACGTATAATGCACAATTAACCGTTGGACGATGGTTTAACGACCACCATTCACATTCACCACTGGCATGACTGACAACGAGGAGAAAAAGAAGCAACTATTAAAACATAATTAAAGTTCGGGTATACCTACGTAGGCCTACCCATATGAATTAGTGAACACACTACTTTATTTAACTTACACAATCAACAGTGAGGCAATCAACATAATGTTACCAAAAAATATATATGAAAAGTGTGGCCACTTGCATTTGGTTCAGGTACAATTATGATCTCAATTAAAATGAATACTATACGTGTACATTACTCGCGGGGCCCAGTGATGAATCCTGATGGCGCGTATAATCACTGTCGCTGTCTCGTCGTCGTAGTCGTCGTCGTCGCTGTTGTCGTCATCGCCATCCCCGTGATCGCTGCTGCCTGCTGGGTTCCCGTCGGAGGTCTTGCTAACAGTGGTTTAGGTTAATGCTCGTGGTGCATTAACAGCTAGGACATCATCGTTCTCCTTTATCATACTAACACTGATGGTGTGCTAATATATTAAGTCAGTATAAATTGTTGAGATTATACTCTCCGGAACATGATGTGAAGCTGTTTCCTCAACAAACCATAATTATGCTGGTTAAAAACTATAAATGTAGGAAGTTCTTTTATTTATCTAACCTCGTCGAACTCATATTCCAAACGCGATGCTCCAGAAATGAAGAAATAACAATGTTCTAGGCATTGTGAAGTTATTGTACAAGTCTGTACACTGTTGAGTGCATGGTGGCAACCAGTAAAAGTATCAAGTCGTGAAGACTGTATAAATTGTCTATCGTCGCATAGTGAAGATGATGTAAAATTGTCTAGTAATAATGAATATCGCGTAAATTGTCTAGTAGTGTCACTCCTGTAGAACTTGTCAGGGAGTGACAACCCTATAAAATTGTCAGGGCGTGACAACCCTATAAGATTGTCAGGGCGTGACAACCCTATAATATTGTCAAGGGGTGCCGTGTCTAAATTCTCATCTTACAGTCCATTTTATATCGATCCTTAACTACATGACTCTATGGGAGTTCTTACATATCAATCAAAAAGGTGGAAGGGGTTCTTATAACTTTGTGATTGGATAAAATTACTAATTACCTAAAAGTAGTGACTTCAACTTATCCCTATTGGTCAACGGCACTTCTGTAAGGTGTGGTTTAATAAAAATGGTCCCGCCTCTACAGGAAATACTAAGAAGAATATAAAAAGTAACTTAAAGATTAAACATGTTATCTTTAAAACAAAGGAAGTCCTCTTCCGTGGTAGCAATGGTCTTCATCACAAATCCCAATTTCAACAAAAGTCCCTTTCAGTTTCTTGTGATTAATGGCATTGAACAGAAAGCCTACCCCCGGGGGCGGGGGTACTCACGTATATTGGGTATACGGGGATGTGCCGCTGGAAAGGGTGACTTTGTCAAGAAAGATCCTTAGACATGGGTCCCCTTTTCATTAAAAAAATCCTTAGACATGGGTCCCATAAAAAAAAAAAACCTTAGACATGGGTCCCTTTTTTTCATTTATTCCTTTCCCCTCTTTTCTCCCTCATTTTCTCCGGGATTTTGGGATTTGCCGATGTGAAATTGCTAAAATTTTCAAGCTCGCTCCGCTCGCTCGCATACATAATATTTCACAACCTCGGGTGTTTATACATTACCCTTCATAACGCCATATCATAAGTAATAAAACGAATATACCCATACAATAATATTGAAACAAATGGCATGTTCCGATGTGAAATTGCTAAAATTTTCAAGCTCGCTCCGCTCGCTCGCATACATAATATTTCACAACCTCGGGTGTTTATGCATTACCCTTCATAACGCCATATCATAAGCAATAAAACGAATATACCCATACAATAATACTGAAACAAATGGCATGTTCCGATGTGAAATTGCTAAAATGTTCAAGCTCGCTCCGCTCGCTCGCATACATAATATTTCACAACCTCGGGTGTTTATATATAACCCTTCATAACGCCATATCATAAGCAATAAAACGAATATACCCATACAATAATACTGAAACAAATGACAATTTTCCGATGTGAAATTACTAAAATGTTCAAGCTCGCATACGGTACATAATATTTCACAACCTCGGGTGTTTGTATATTACCCTTAATAACGCCATATCATAAGTAATAAAAGGAAAATTTTCAAGCTCGCACCGCTCGCTCGCATTATTCATATTTATGCATATTACCTTACCATAATTGAAGACTATTGAATATTGAAGAAATTTGAGAATTTCACCTCTGATATGCACCAGATAGCTCCATTCTAGTGTAAAAATTGCCAAAGCTCCCTGGTGTGGGAGGGGGGACACCCCCCTGCCACACCCTCCCCCCGCTCGGTCGCTTCGCTCCCTCGCTCGGGCGCTTCGCTCCCTCGCTCGGGCGCTTCGCGCCCTCAAAGTATACACTTTCGCCCTCCCTAAGAAAATACCCTGGCGCCGCCCCTCTAGTAAGGTACAGTTTACTAATAAAGAATTATATCAAGAAACTGCAAAATGATTGGCCATTGTACATATTATATTACAGCTAAAAAAATGTAATATTTATAGTTTGAAATCTTTAGACATGGGTCCATTTTTCACCAAAAATCCTTAGACATGGGTCCATTTTTTACAAAAAATCCTTAGACATGGGTACCTTTTTACAGCAAAAGGACCCTTGGATGTGGGTATGGGTTCGGAGGTCTCAGCCGCACACCCCCGTCCGACTATAATCTGAGTACTCCCCCCCCCCCCCCCGGAAGCCTACCATCAAGTATAAACAAAACTCTAAATTGACTTCCTACGAAATTATTATATTCTTTATAAAAACTACTGGGTTGAGGGAAAACAGATATCTATGTTTGTTCCTGCTTCCCAATTACGGGGAACCAAAAGAGTCTATTTAGGTGACTAAAAACAATCTTCATTCATCTCTTTCTTCATAACGTGATTCCTAATGCATACAATAAACAAAGTCTAAACAATCAAGTGTGTATTCACCTCTAGCACATACAGAGATCAAGTGCAAAGCGTTGCCTAAATGGGATCACACTAACCTTCAATAAAGGGGTAGTACAGTTTTGGCAAGGCTGAACTTTAGTAATCAAACCTGGACAGTAACATTATAAACTAATAGTTATAACTCCACCATGCTCGAAAGGTATACAAAATTACAAACAACTAAGTAAAAAACCCGTTATCATTCAAAAAGAGCCATTAAAACACAAAAGGGCGCTTTCTAAAAAGGCATTGGTTTCAACCATTTTTCATACAAAATTATGCATGTGACGTTTTGTTGAAATAATGATTAAATAGAGAGATCATCAACAACTATTTAAAAAACGCTTTTGAAATTTTTTGAAAAAGTGCAAGCATTTTTAAATTTTTTGCAAAAAATCATCTAATTATTTGGGCCCCAAATAAGATCAGATATATTTATTGATATTTCAGCCTTTTCTGGTTCGATTTTGACCAAATAAAGTTTATTCTGCCATTAAAATTGCATGTTCTCTCAAATTCGACACTCAGTTTTTCATTACCTCACAACAAATTGTGATGTGCAGCGCCCTCTCTACCAAAACCGAACTCCCCCTTTAAAGATGGGAGGAATATTAAGTTAAAGTGATCCCTGTAAAATGTCAGATATTGCACAAAATGACATTTGAGACTTCAATCCTATATCAATATCATTGTAAAATACAATTGAAAGATTTGTGAAAGTTTGGCAGAAAACGACCACTGTTTGTTTACCTAGTGAAAAAACGAATATTGAGTTCATATTTTATCACCGAATACTGATGGCCTGCCGTAGATTTTTCGCAGTAATAATCGTCTTTTTGACGATATCCGCACCCGGTATCCGCACCCGGTACAGAATTTGCGCGCGCTCGGCTCAACAGTCGGGTACATCGACTCGTTGCGCTGCCCTGTCTATCGGGAAGGTTTCGGCCACTCCGCCGGGCCGGGTCCGTGATCGCGTGGCGCGCCGGCCGGGCGTGTTCAGCTACGGCAATTGTACTTTTTACCAAAACCGTTGGGCAACGGTTTTGATATGATGATATTCAATGATAATTATCTTCATACTAAAGGGACATTTGAACAAATCTAACCCTATTTTATTCTTCTCTTACCATAAGCTAAACAACACGGCAGAAGAGAAACGAGGAAGCTTCAAGTAATTTTCGTGGAGTTAAGACACTTTACTTAGATCTATTAACCTACCCACATTAGCCTAATAGGGGTGTTCACACCGCTATGTTACATATATAATGTTCGATGTTGTTTAGGTAACCCACATGGCGTGTTATTCGTATTCAACAGAATGACAAATTCAGCATTGCCTTGTTTGCCTAGCCAAAGCATAACATATCGATATTAACTGTCACAAGGGGATTCAATATAGTCAAAGAAAGGGTTAATAGAATATTTTGTTTCCGACTGGAAAGATTTTGGGTCAAAATCTGAGAAATGTCCGGGTTTCTAGTTCGGTATTATACAAGGGCAATTCTTTGTATATTGAAAGAGGGAAGTAAGTATTTATAACAACTTGAAATTCTATCCCTCGTCAGAGGTTTCGATTGACATTTTTTTTCATATTTCTTCCTAGAAAAAAGACATTAAAATAATTGCCTGATTTATTTTACTGATATTTTTCTTTTAACATCGACACGATTAATGATGTTCTATTTATTGACGTGATATAATCAGGCCCTGGTATCGTGTACTAACTGAAAATCAAAGCATTTTCGAACCAACGGAACTCGAGGTCAGTGGTGATTTTAATACTCAACATACTGCCATGCTCTATGAACCTGATCAAGATTTTTATTTAGTAGTTGCATTTTTGGAACCAAAGTTGTCTCGCGTCATTTCGCGAATCGAGTCTGGTCATTTAACAAAAATAAAAATTCAGTTTGCAACAAAGTGAATCTCCACCGTGTCACCACCGATTTTGAGATCTCAAAGGACGAGCAATAAAATAAATTGTCCGTCTTCTTGTTTTCACCTTGTCAACATTTTGATACAAAATGGCGTCGGGTCAAGAATTTTGTCGCGAAAGTCTCGAGTCCAACCCAAACCTCGTTGTCATCGATCGCAGTAACGCCTCAGACTATCAGGTCAGCAACTGGTTTTATATGGAGGCCGAGATTGCGTTGATCACCGTTGTCATGCCCATCATATGGGTGGTCGGTGTTATGGCCAACATCGCTTTCATCTACGTCGTCGCTCGTCGTCGACGCATGCGGACCGTCACCAACTTCTATCTCATCCACCTCGCCATTGCCGACATCGTGTTTCTGTGCTTCGCAATGGGCGACAAGATTGGCCGCTATATCGCCTCTCCTGTCTATAATGACCAGTATGGTCTGAAGCCCGCGGGTTGTGCATTGATCGCCTATGTGATCCAATTGTCCTACTACGCGTCTATTTTCTTCGTTACGCTGGTCGCTGTGGAGAAGTACTACGCTGTGTGCCGACCCGTACAGCATCGGCTAGTCTCGGGCAAGCAGCGGACCAACAGGATCATAGCAGGAGCATGGGCGTTAGCTAGTGTCCTGGCAACGATCGTGATCCCCGCTACCGTAGATTGGACGCCAGCTTGCATCGTGTGGCCCGAGCGAGATGACTACAAGTTTCTACCAAACATGATCGCTAACTGCAAGCCGATGCACCCTACATATTCCATTGTCCACCATGGATTCCAGACGATCCCGTTCTTTTTCGCGATGTTCGCGAATTTCATCATGTACGGTTTGATCATTCGCGCAATGTTCACTCGCGTCGGCTTTACCCGAAGCGCCTCTACGCGCAACCCGTCGTTGCGCAGCTCCTCTAAGTATAATATGCGCAGCGTGTCTACGAGTAGCGCATCCTCCACGCGCGAGCTTAATCCGCGAAGCGAATCGACGAATCGACGCATCACGATACGCAACCAGGTTGTTCGCATGGTGGTCATCAACGGAATCGCTTTCTTCCTCTGCCTCGCGCCGTACGTAATCACATCGCTGGATACCATGATTTTGAAGCTTACCGGGGCAACACTTCTAGATACCGACCAAGCTATCAAGGCGCTATGGGTCGGACGCGTTCTGTCCTACATCAACTCCATGGTCAACCCGTTCGTGTACTCCTTCGTCAACCCGCGCTACAGGAAGGCCTTCTTGAGCGTCTTCACCTGTTGTCCAGATCACCAGGACAACGTGGATGATCAGACCAGCTCGTCCTCCAATAGAAAGCAAGCCAACGATCAGAGTCAGACGAAGAGTACGTCCTGCAATACCATGAATACCATCAGATCCGGTCAATGTGACACGTTGGATCACCAAAATGGGAGAGTTTATGAAAAATAAATGAAATGTTCCAACTGGCGTCATGTTGTTGATATTGATCATTTTTTTAAAAGCGGAGTTGTTTTCCCCTTCATGGATACGCTATACAGAGTATAAACACAGTTTACATTTTATTATAAGCATAGTTTTATAATTATGTGTCATATAATAGCTATTAGATATTGTACATTCTTATTATATTTTACTAGAGATGAAAATTGATTAAAATTTAAAAAAATATAAATTCCTGGAAACTCCCGATTATAATAATATTATTATTGTTATTAGCCTAAAATGGATTGATGTTGTCTTTTGAATAGGTAATATATATCATGGTACACATACGTAGCCCTCCAAGATGAGTTTACATTATGTTGCCTATATAATCGCAAAAATGGCGAACGAACATGTTTTTTGAATGTCAGCATGTAGTTTTGGTTGCAGTATACAGCACTAAAGTATCAAATAATATTAGCACTTATATTATCGATGTATGTAGTATATGTAACAATGTATCGATATATATTCTCGATTACCTGAAACGTTTAATTGTTATATGAACAATATAATTTGCAGTAACTATGGTGATATAATGTTGAAATATGTAAATATTTTGCTATTAAATTGAGTGATATTAACTCTACTAATAACTCTGTATTCCTTTCATTTGGATACATAATATGTTATATGATTGATTGGGACTGTAGTTTCTTTTTTGATTGATTGATTGATTGATTTTATTTTATTTTTAACACATGGTATAAAACCCAAACAGTCAAATTACTGGTTTTCATTGGGGCCGTGTAAACGTACATATACGTATAAACATTGAATGACGTTATTAAGACGTTAATATTAAAAAAAAGGTATTATACAGCATTTACAAATAAAATCAATGAGCATGAATAGCATGTAAAACAATAATAAAGTAAAGTCATTCGTAATAATAATAATGTACATAACAATAACATATAAGAACGATAACAAGAAAATTGAATCAGACATAAACTTAGATAAAATATGGTAGTTACTGCACAATAAATGAAAGAAAGAAAAAACAAGAAAAAAATGCACAATTATTTATTACAAAATTAAATGTTTTATAATGACAAAACAAAAAGCATGACTAATTATAAATATTAAATAAGTATACACAGTTCAATAGTGGTGAATATTAATTTAAAGAAAAACACATACTTATATTAAATGAAAGAAACAAAATCAATATTAAGATTCTTTAACATAATCCCAAGTATCAAATGAATACAAAATTTAAAATCACTTATTTTCTAAAACATTGTGATTCGAAACTGCTTGTAATGATATAAATTGATAGGCCTGGCCTACTCGAGGATTGACACATTCCGAGAAGTGTACGCAATGATCTCTTTTCTTCTTCTGAAAGGAGGGGTCGACCCCGCCCCCCCCCCCCCCCCCAACCCCCTGCTACCTCACTAGGTTAATTTATGTTTAAAGAGACCTTGTAACATTGTCTGAATCCTCAACACTTACTTGGAACTATGTAGCGGTTCTCTCCGACCTTGTTGTATTCGTGTTTACGATAGAAGCATGGGACAGGTTTCGTTTGTTCATATTTCACTTTCGTTTCAAAGTTATTTCCGATTGAAGTGTTCGGAATTGTAAATATTTTCTTATAAGTAAATATCACTTTGCATTTTCGCTCATTACTCGACCATATAACACCAATTTAACGTGAAATTTTCACACATTGCTCAGAGGACATATCAAATCACAGCATTACACATTGTATCAACCATTCATCACCTTGTCCACAGGTCCACAAGGTAATTAGATCCCTTTAGTAATATCGCACAATAGAGCAGATATAATTAGGCGTGCTAATGTTTTTATAATTAATATTTTAATAATAAGTCAATATCTCAATTAATCACTTCTCATCTAACATGTTATGTATTACCTTGTTTTCATATAATGGAGATGTTTACCACATACTGTTAAGTGTTCATAATTCATAAACATGGTTAAAACAAGGAGAAGAACAAGAAATTTGTATTCCTCATTATAGCTTTGTTGGAAATTGTCGCCCAAATAAAAGAGGAGGTGAAGTTGGTTTATATATTAATGATACCCTAAGATTTTTTAGACGTTTGGATTTAGATATTTTTAGTGATGATATGGAAAGTGTGTTTATTGAATTACGTAATAATGTGAAAAACTTTATAGTTGCTGTTGTATATCGACCTCCAGCTCAAAATCCGTTAAATTGTTTACTTCAACTTCAAGAATCGTTGAATAAGATAGTGGAAGAAAGAAAGGAATGTATTGTTATGGGTGATGTTAATGTTGGTTTTTTGAAAAAGGATGACAGTATGAGTGTAATGGATTTTTAAAATAGCTTTGTTACTCTCTCATTTTTACCATATATTTATAAGCCTACTAGAATAACGAAAGATACTGCATCAACTTTAGATAATATATTTTATAATTATTCTGAAAATGTTTTAAAAAGTGGCATAGTTATTACGGATGTGAGTGATCACTTAATACCATTCATTATTTTGAAATCAAATACGTTTGATTCCGAGCCCGATGATGAAGATCCTAAAGTTGATTTAAATGAAGAAAATATTAAATACTTTTGTAATGAGTTGAATAAAGTTAGATGGGAACGACTAAATTTAATTCATGATGTGAATGATAGGTATAATTATTTTTAAAAGTTATATAAAGAGGTTTATGATGAATGTTTTCCTGTTAAATTTGTTAAAAAGAAAAAGAAAGTAGATTAGCCCTGGGTAACAAAAGAGGTAATACAATTGAGTAAACGTAAACACTTGTTATATCGGAAGTACTTAAGAAATTCAACTCCTTTACGTGAACTTGCATATAAAACATGTAGAAATACTTTGAATAATTTAATTCGGGAAAATAAGCGTGCATACTATGATTCTAAATTTGATAATGCTCGTAATAACGTGAAAGCAACATGGAAACTAATAAACATGATTTTGAATAAGAAAACATCGAAGCATGGTGTAAATGATATTGAAATTGGTGGTGACAAAATTGTGGATAAACAAAGAATTGTCAATACATTTAATTCTTATTTTAGTAAAATTGGGCAAGAATTACAGCAAAGTATTAATATGAACATGTGTAATGATGAGTCAGTTAAATATGATCAGGACCTAAAAGGAAATTTTAGGAACTCACTGTTTTTATCCCCTTTTACAAATGCAGATATTATTGATGTGGTTATGAATTTTGATGTAAATAAAAGTCCTGGGTATGATGGAGTTCACCCTAAGGTACTGAAACAGTCGATTCATATAATTGTTACACCTTTATGCAATATTATTAATTTGTCATTTGAAAATGGAATATTCCCAGATGCTCTCAAGATTGCTAAGGTGATTCCAGTTTTTTAAAAAGGCAATAAATCTCTTTTAAATAATTATAGACCAATATCCGTTTTATCAGTTTTTAGTAAATTATTTGAAAAGATTTTATGCACTCAATTGACTAGTTTTATATGTAAAAATAAAATTTTATATGAGAAACAGTTTGCTTTTAGAAAAGGTTACAGTACTTGCCATGCACTTCTCGATTTTACAGATAAATTAGCAAATGCTTTTGAAAATAAAGAATTCTTAATTGGTGTATTTTTAGACCTCTCACAAGCGTTTGACTGTTTTGATCATGATACTTTAATAAAAAAATTATGTTTTTATGGAGTAAGAGGAATTCCTCTTCTTTTAATGAAAAGTTATTTATCACACCGAAAGCAATTTGTTAGTATGGGTAAATGTAACTCAGAACATAGTTCTATTTTAACTGGGTTCCCACAAGGTTCAAATCTTGGACCACTCTTGTTTTTATTGTATATTAATGATTTGCCACTTGTCAGTAATATTTTATCTTCTATTTTATTTGCTGACGACACTACCTTGTTTGTATCCGGTAAAGATCCTGTACATGTCAATATTTTATTGAATAGTGAAATTGCTAAAATACATACATGGTTTCTTGCCAATAAATTGTTGATTAACTTTGATAAAACAAACTATATAATTTTTAAAACTAAAACTAAATATGTGAATGAAGATGATATTAAGATATGTATTAATGGAAAAGAGATAAAGCAAGTACACCAAGTAACCTTTTTAGGTATTATTATTGATCAACACTTAACCTGGAAATACCATATAAATTGTATTTCCAATAAGATCTCTAAAGTAATTGGTGTTTTAAATAGACTTAAATTTATATTGCCGTTACGTATACTTGTAAACTTATATAATACTATGATTTCACCATATTTTAATTACTGTATAATTGTATGGGGCAATTGTGCAATGTATTTGATGCACAAGATATTTTTATTACAAAAGAGAGCTGTCAGAGTTATAACAAATTCCTTTTATCGAGCACATACAGATAAATTATTTTTTAAATTGAAAATTTTAAAACTTCATGATTTATATGAGATAAGTGTTGCAGCTTTTATGTTCTCTTATGTATATGATAAAACTAACTTGCCTGATTGTTTTAATGATTACTTTGTAATAGAAACATAAATGTATATACTACTAGAAATTCACACAAAATGTATGTTCCATTCTTTCGTTATAGTTTTTCTAGAACTGTTATTAGATATAGAGGGTCAGTTATTTGGAATAATCTACCAGACTTTTTAAAAGAGTGTCCAACATTACTTAAAGTCATACCTGTAAAGTGTCCAAATCCACGAAAATTACTTGGAGCTTCCTCGTTTCTCTTCTACCGTGTTGTTTAGCTTATGGTAAGAGAAGAATAAAATAGGGTTTGATTTTTTCAAATGTCCCTTTAGTATGAAGATAATTATCATTGAAAATCATTATTTCTAAAGCGTTAATCAACGCAATTGAAAAAAAAGTACAATTGTCTTAGCTGAGAACGTCCGCATGTAGCACCAGTGAGAACATTCCGGAGATTGAACTTTGAGCCGAGCGAGTTCAAATTCCATGAATTATGTACTACGTGTGTAAAAATACACGGGTGCGAATATCTCAAACGGATCATTCATTACTGCGACAAAAGTATGGCAGACCATCAGTATTCGGTGATAAAATATGAACTCAATATTCGTTTTTTTCACTAGGTAAACAGTGTTCGTTTTCTTTCAAACTTTCACAAATCTTTCAATTGTATTTTACAATGATATTGATATAGGATTGAAGTCTCAAATGTCATTTTGTGCAATATCTGACACTTTACAGGTATCACTTTAACTTGAAGCGCAAATTTAAATGTAAACAATTATCAAGTTACAATTTATCCATATAATTTCATACGAAAACCTAATTTTGCCTGTCTGTATGTATGTATGTGTGCCTTTGCAGTTTGTAAATATTAGTAGTATTATTGTGAACAACATTTTTATTCTTGTTTTATTTATGATATAATTCATGGTGTTGTAGAAAAAGGGGACCGGCTTAGACAGGCCAATGGCCTTTTCTGGTCCCTCACATCCCTGCAATACCCATTACCTATATTTGTTGTTTGCTGTTGTACAATATCCTTTATCATTACATGTTGTAAATAGTTTGTATATTTATTTAATTGTATTTGATTGTAAAATGGTGATTTTATGGATGTGAAATAAACTGAACTGAACTGAACTGATGTATGCATAAATAGTATTTGTATCAGTTAGCTGATTAAGGATATTTACCATGATGAATTATAGAGACAAACAATTAAAACTATTTTCAAAACACTCAAGTAGATGTTCATTGATTTGAAAATAATAACATAGAACATGACATGACATAATATACACACAGGCAGGCATTAACATCTTTTTCATAAAATATTCAGTGAAGAAAGGAAATGAATATATAGATATTTATATCAGTATAATTTGTTGATTGCAATGCATGATATCAAAACGGTATGATTTATATTATTTTTCCTTTAAAAATGGAAATTGAATGACAATCTTTCAAATCACCTTGCAACACAGATTCTACATGTATATTTATTAGCCTATAGTCACAGCATAACATATCGATATTACTGTCACAACGGTATTCACAAAGAAAAGGTTAAAAAAGCATTTGTTTCCGACTGAATGATTTTTGGTCAAAATCTGACCTATGTCCGGGTTTCAAGCATACAAGGGCAATTCTTTGTATATTGAAAGAGGGAAGTTAATTTAAGTAGAAAATTAACAACTTGTAATTCTATCCCGCGTCAAAGGTTTCGATGGAAGTTATAGTTCATATTTCCTTCTAGCAATAAAGGCATGAAATCCCCCGATTCATTGTACTGGTATTTTTCTTTTAACATCGACACGATGTATCATGTTCTAGTTTTATAGACGTGGTATAATCAGGTCCTGGTATTATAGTGAACTTATTGAAAATCAACGAATTTTCGAACCAAAGGAATTCGAGGTTAGCGGTGATTTTAATATGTCTCAACATACTACTTCTATGAACGTGATGAAGATTGTGAATTCGTGAGTTGAATGTTGGAACCAAAGTTGACTCTCATTTTGACTGACTCATTTTCCGCGAATCGAGTCTGGTCATTAAAAACAAAATCAAATTAAGTTGGCAACAAAGTGAATCTTCGCAGTCTGTCCATATATGTACGATCCGTGTCGCCATTTTGAGATCTTAAAGGAGGAGTAATGAAATAATATTGTTCGTCTTATTGGTTTCACCTTGTCAACATTTTGATACAAAATGGCGTCGGGTCAAGAATTTTGTCGCGATGCTCTCGAGTCCAACCCAAATCTCCATGTCACCGATCTTAGTAACGCCTCCAACTATCAGGTCAGCAACTTGTTTTATATGGAGGCCGAGATCGCGTTGATCACTGTTGTCATGCCCATCATATGGGTGGTCGGGGTTGTGGCCAACATCGCTTTCATCTACGTCGTCGTTCGTTGTCGATGCATGCGGACCGTAACCAACTTCTATCTCATCCACCTCGCCATCGCCGACATCGTGTTTCTGTGCTTCGCAATGGGCGACAAGATTGGCCGCTATATCGCCTCCCCTGTCTATAACGACCAGTATGGTCTGAAGCCCGCGGGTTGTGCATTGATCGCCTATGTAATCACATTGTCCTATTACGCGTCTATATTCTTCGTTACGTTGGTCGCTGTGGAGAAGTACTACGCTGTGTGCCGACCCGTACAGCATCGGCTAGTCTCGGGCAAGCAGCGGACCAACAGGATCGTAGCAGGAGCATGGGTGTCAGCTAGTGTCCTGGCAACGATCGTGATCCCTGCTACCGTAGATTGGACGCCAGCTTGCATCGTGTGGCCCGAGCGAGATGGCTACAAGTTTCTACCAAACATGATCGCTAAATGCAAGCCGATGCACTCTAAATATTCCATTGTTCACCATGGATTCCAGACGATCCCGTTCTTCTTCGCGATGTTCGCGAATTTCATCATGTACGGTTTGATCATTCGCGCAATGTTCACTCGCGTCGGCGTTACCCGAAGCGCCTCTACGCGCAACCCCTCGATGCGCTCCTCTATTTTTAATATGCGCAGCGTGTCTACGAGTAGCGCATCCTCCACGCGCGAGATTAATCCGCGTAGCGAATCGACGAAGCGACGCGTCACAATACGCAACCAGGTCGTTCGCATGGTGGTCATCAACGGAATCGCTTTCTTCCTCTGCCTCGCGCCGTTCGTATTCTCATCGCTGGATACCATGATTTTCAAGCTAACCGGGACATCCCTTCTAGATGACGACCAATCTATCAAGGCGCTATGGGTCGGACGCGTTCTGTCCTATATCAACTCCATGGTCAACCCGTTCGTGTACTCCTTCGTCAACCCGCGCTACAGGAAGGCCTTCTTGAGCGTCTTCCCCTGTTGTCCAGATCACCAGGACAACGTGGATGATCAGACCAGCTCGTCCTCCAATAGAAAGCAAGCCAACGATCAGAGTCAGACGAAGAGTACGTCCTGCAATACAAATACCATCAGATCAGGTCAATGTGACACGTTGGATTACCAAAATGGGAGAGATTATGACAAATAAAGAAAAAGTACTAACTGGCATCATGTTGATCATGTTGATGAAAGCGGAGTTGATTTCCCCTTAATGGGTATGTGCTATACAGGGTATAAACACATTTTACATTTGGTTATAAACTAAGGAATTGCATAATTATGTGTAATATAATAGCGCTAATAGATATTGTACATTCTAATTACTTTATATTACTAGAGATGAACATTAATGACATGAAAATAGAATCTTTGTGACACTTCTTATTATATTATTGTTATTATTCTAAAATGGTTTGATTTTGTCTTTCTTAATATGTAATAAATATAATGTAAGCAAAGCTGTCCTAGATTAGTTTAATTTCTGTAGGCCTATATAATCGCAACATGTACATGTATGTTTTTAAATGTCAGCGTGTAGTTTTGTTTGCAGTATACAGCACTCTATTATCAAAATAATATAAGCAACCATATGATTAACTATGTAATGTAATATGTATGTGTAGTCATATAATATTATAGATTTCCTGAAATGTTTCATTGTTATATGATGATGTTAATTGTGCAAATACAATATAAGCTTGCATGTTCTTTTTGATGAATATTATTTTAATTTAAGAACCCAAACAGTATAATTACTGATTTTCATTGGGGCCATGTAAAAGTATACAAATAAATATTGAATAACGTGCAAAAGATATATAGCATTTACAAAGTAAAATCAATGCATAACACGTTAAACAATAGTTAAGTAGAATCATACGTAATAATGTACGATGGAACGAAAACAAGAATATTAAACCAGACACAAACAAAAATAAAAGTGACATATGTAAGAAATGAAAGAAATATATATGAAAGAAAAAACAATAGCAAAAACATGCACAATTATTTAAAAAAAAATTAAATTATTCATAATGACAAAGTAAAAAACCATAAGTTATAAATATTAAATACATAATATACAGGTTTCACAATAGCGGTGAAAAGTAACTTAAAGAAAAACAAAATACATGTATATTAAATGGAAGAAACAAAAACGAAAATTGTGTTTCCTTGAAAATACATAGGTATCAAATTAATAAACATTTTAAAATCACTAATTTGCTATTTCATTGTGATTCGAAACTGCTTGTAATGATGTAAAATGACTATTGACACCCTTCCAAGAATGTTTACACTGTTTTCTCAAAATAGCCCAAGTATTACAGTACTTTAATACAAAAAATTAAATCACGAATTTTCTTTTGTATTTCATTGTGATTCGAAACTGCTTGTAATGATGTAAAATGATACGCCAACTCGAGGATTGACACCTTCCAAGAATTGTATAGAGTGTTCTTGTTTCTTCTTCTGAGGTGTGGGCTCGACCCCCTTTTACAGCTACCTCACTATGTTAATTTATGTTTAAAGGGATAGTTGAGTTTTGGTATAGAGGGCGCTAAACAAAATCACTTTTTGTGAGATAATGAAAAACAGAGTGTCAAATTCGAAAGAGCGTACAATTTTAATCACAGAATAAACGTTATTTGATACAATTATTCGATAATTTTGAACCAGCCATTAACAGAAAATCTAAAAAATGCTTCCTCTTTTCAAAAACTTACAAAAGAGGTTTTTAAATAGTTGTTGATTATCTCTCTATCTAAAGGCTATTTCAACAAAGCATCACATGCACATTGTTTTATTTAAGATGGTTGAAACCGATGAGTGTTTAGAGAGCGCCCTCTTGAGTTTTATCTGCTCTTTTTGAATATTAACATGCTTTTTACTTAGTTATTTATAATTTGGTATTCCTTTCGAGCATGGTGGAGTTATAACAATTAGTTTGTAATGTAATGGTGCAGGTTTTGGTTACTAAAATTCAGTTTGACCAAAACTGTACTCTCTTTACCAGAACTCAACTATCCCTTTAAAAGGATCTAGTAACGTTGTCAACATCCTCAAAACTTACTTGGAACTCTATATAAAACGGTTCTCTCATACACTGTTGTTTTCGAAGAAGCATGGGACAGGTGTTGTTTTTTTTCTTCAAATTTCCCTTTCGTTAGAAAGATATTTACAATTGAAGTGTTCGGATTTGTTACTATATTTTTCGGAGTGAGTGGTTATCACTTTGCATTTTCGCTCATTACTCGGCCATATAACATAAATTTATTGTGGAATTTTCACACACAACTCAGTGGGCGATCAAATCACAGCAATACAAAGTGACATTGTATCAACCATTCATCACTTTTTGCACAGGTCAACAAAGTTACTAGATCCCTTAAGTAATATCGCGCAATAGAGCATATATATGGCGTGCTAATGCTTTTTATTTAAGTAAACATCTCAATTGATAATTTTGTCATCTATGTATAATTTAGCTGATTAAAGATCTTTACCGTGATGAAATAAAGAGAAAAAACGCTTAAAAAGATGTTCATTGATTTGGAATGTGGATTCAGCTTACATTACATAATTACATGTGGAATCATTTTCATTGATTATGAAAAAGGTCACCTGTTATTTGAGCAGGATATTTTCCACACTCTGCTCACTGAGCCGATCTGACTGGTTTTCAGTCGGTTCAGCTCAGTATACGTTGCCTCGATCAGGACTCCTGTTTTGCCGGTCAAGATCTTATTTGAGATCATTCGAGGCCGATTCAACATGTTGAATCGGCTACGACTGAGCGAAACCGACTCTAGCCTGGCTGAAGACAAGTCGGATCGGATCGAGTCGGCTCTGTGTGCGGTGGGCATAAGACGTCGATCTCTCAACCTCCCATGTATATTGTATGATTATATGCATGTGTGTGTGTGTGTGTGTGTGCGTGTGTGTGTGTGTGTGTGAGTGAGTGTGCGTGTGTGCGTGTGCGTGTGTGTGTGTGTGTGTGTGTGTGTGTGTGTGTGTGTGTGTGTGTGTGTGTGTGTGTGTGTGTGTGTGTGTGTGTGTGTGTGTGTGTGTGTGTGTGTGTGTGTGTGTGTGTGTGTGTGTGTGTGTGTGTGTGTGTGTGTGTGTGTGTGTGTGTGTGTGTGTATTGTATATGTTTGTTTGTGTCTGTATAATTTTCGCTTCATTGACATGTATTATATTTGGTGACTTCTAGACCAGTGACACGGGGGTCACTTGCCACCCTAATATTTTGACAGAACAATACAAATAATATTAAAGAGGAACGTCTTAAATCTTGTAACAAAAAAAAAATACATGAATAAAACACATTATGACGGTATGCCCCCAATTCACAGGCCCCCTAAACAAAACAAAACAACAGTCCGACCTCGCTACGTACATGTGCTAGGCAATATGGGGACAGGTCTATTTTACATACTTTGAGTATGCTGAATCTGATTAGCCCTGTTTCCAATCGTAATTTTGAGTTTTTGACCATCTAAATTGCATAATCAAAATGGCCGCCAAAATGACACTCTTTTGACCTTATAAATTGTGTTTATTTTAAAGCTTTGCAACTAAGTGAGCAAATCCTGCAAACAAAATGTCTATAAGTATGTTTTTTCTAGCAAAATGAATATTAATAATATAATTCTGATGTATTTAGTGGAACAAAAGACGCGTAAATATGCAAATTAGTAGCCGCAATAACAGAAAAGTCATAAAAATGTTTTTTTTTGGGCAATTTAGGCCTGCTGAATACTGTATAACATGTACAAGCAGTGTTTCAAACAATTCATATGCGCCAAATAATTGAATGAGGTTATAGTAATTGCATCATCAGTAACAAAATTACTCATATAACATTTACAAAAATATATAATTTGCATATTCAAAATGGCCGCCAGATTACACTGTTTTTGACCATTTTGACCTGACAGAAACTTGTTTATCATAATTCTGCAACTAGGCGAGCAAAACATACTTATTCGATGTGCATAACCGTTGTTTGGATGAATAGGGATGTAAATAAGATTATTCTGATGAATTCAGTGACCCGCATGACTTTTTAAATATGCAAATTAGTTGGCGCCAATTACAGACAAATTGTACAATTTGGGGTATACTTCGTACCTACGGCTTACTAACCATGAATGTAATAACCAGCGTCTCAACCCAATTTAGACAGTCAAAAGATCAAATCAGGACCTTTATTGAATTATCAGGAGACTAATATACTCAAAAAACAATTTAATCTAATTTGAATAAAGAAAGTGGCAGACAAATAACTTTACTTCGACCTTATAAAGAAGCGTTTATTAAATTAATCTGCATCTGAACACGCAAAACGTACAAATTAGTGCATGCCTATGTTTGTATGACAAGGAATATAATCATGAGCTTTGATAGAATATCTATTGCCACGCAATACTCACAAAATATGCAAATTCGTGGTAGGCATTGCATAAAAGTCTTACAAAAATATATATTTTTGTCAGATTTGTTTCTTGATAATGACCGCTTCAAAGTTGCAAACAAGGTCCATAATCCATCGATCAAATGACATCTTGACTATGGCAGGCCCTAGAGTTGATGGATTCCTGTCAGGATTCTTTACCTCCAATGGAGCACCTTATTCCCGTCAAAGAACTGAAAAGCAGAAATACAATTAAGGGCCTGATAAAATCTCTAATGAGTTCTTACTTGCACTGCCTGACTGCGGTAAAACAAAAAAATGGCTAGAATTTCTCTGCCTATTGTTCGTCCCTCCTCCATCCCATCAGTCCATCTCCAATACACGGCGCAAGGTAATCATCATCGACCTTAATTCCTAAAGAAAACACACCCTCAGATAACTCAAAGAACTAGAGACTCATCTCTTTACTTTGCGTCCCATTCAAGCTTCTTGAACGATTTCTCCTGGTTCAGCTGGAACCAGTCGTTGACCCACGACTCCCCGATGAGCAAGCAGACTTCCGTCGCGGTTGCAGTCGTACAATCCATCAGATATGCAAGTTCACCAATGAGAAAGGTACCATTTTTGAAAGAGGCTTTGAAACAAGGCTGGCGCAATCTGTGTTAACCTAACTGCAATCTAAGACATCATGTGGCACCAGGGGCATGAAGCCTCTCACGATGGTGGCCGACCACCACCTAGTATTTTTCATCTGCAACATTTTCTGCAACTGCATCCTAGTAAAGACGAGTGATAGACAGCCCAGTCGTTTTGGAGCGGGGTGAGCAAAGGATGGGCCACTTCATCCACATGAAGTGGTCGACAGTTTGGTCGGGGGAGCAGGTGAGCCACATGTGCAGGATGGGAAAGTCTAAGGTCCCAGCGATGCATGTTAGCATTGAACCTGCCGACTCCTGTATTGCGCCTGTTGAGGGTGACCCTCAACACGGACGGGTGAACTCGTCATGGTAGGCCTGCACCTGGTTGCAGCTTCGTGTCGGGGATGCCTATTTTTCCCCCTCCAAACTCGTTGGCGGAACACCCTATCACCCACAGGCTGGTTTTCGTAGGGGTCCTATGAATTACAGGAGTCGAGGGGTCGATGGGTCAGCTGCCATCTGTCTTTCCATTTGGGGGGATGTTGAGATCCATCTTGCAGGGTTGCAGCATGACGGCTGAAAGGTCAACAACAGGAGCGCAGATGTCATGTAGGAGGTGATTGGGGTCTTGGATGGCCACGGTGACAAGTTTTATTATGCACGTTCCCTGTGAAGGGCTGGTGAGGCGATGCCGCGAGCATTGGTATGAGTTCTGTTCGGGTTGCAGACAGCCTGTGATTATATGTTCTAGGTCTTGTTGAATTTGACATCTAGTTTACATGCATGGGTGTTCTTACTCCAAGCTGGAGTGGCATACTTTGCTGCGCTGTATAGTAGAGCGAGGGCGCCACTGCGGAGCGTGGCTATTTCGCCAACCAAGAGATTCCTGCATGGCCACAAAGGAGGTTGGTCTTCAGAACAAAGCTTCGGTTGTAGATGCTGTTGAAGATGTAACCTCCTAGGTGGCGGTCCCCGTTTGAAGACCACCTGAAGGGGCTTCAGGGTAAACCCTGATGCCACGTTTTGTCTTAGGCAGACGGAAGGTCAGCAAAGATGGCGTCATTATTATAGCATCTCTAGAAAATGGTCTCTATGTTGTAGTGAACTGTCTTGCTTATCGGGAAAGTGTGGATCGACGACGGGTTCAGCCGAGCAAGGAGAATGCATTATAGAAGCTTGAAGGGGCGGAGAGCAAAGAGATGATTCTGCAGTTATTGAGGTTATCTGAGGGTTTGCTTGCTGAAGGCAGGATGATGGTTGCCTTGGGAATATATATTGATGGTTGAGGCATGAAAGTTATGCGGATCAATTCTAGGCATTTTGGATCGTAGTGCAGTAAGAACTCAGAAGGGATGTTATCACGCCTTTATATGGCAAGATAGTTCTCATTTGGGAGTGAAGGGTCCTGACAGAAAGATCATCCACTACTGTCCACTACTGCCCACTATACTGTCCACTATTGTCATTGTCATTGTCACTGGGGCCTGCCATTGTTAAGACGTAATGTATTTGATGGAACGAGTATGGTCCTTGTATGCAGCTTTGAAGTGGCTATTATCAAGAATTTGCTGTGCGTTTGGGTTCGCGGACCCCTAGCAGACACAGGACACTGTTTTGCTTCAGAATTTCTGCCAGTGAGTGTTTTCCAGGCCAGTCTGCTAGAATTGGTAAGGTCAATTCCTTGAACCGTCTCCAGCCAGTTATCTCTGTATTTGTTGTCTAATCAGTGAGTCAGGAGTGATGTCTTCAGGGCTGATCCATGCACAGGGTTCGGCCTCCAGGAAATCGTTGTAGTGGTTGCAATATTCCTCTTCCCATGAGCATGACGAGGGATATAGCAGTGGCGGAAGCCACTTGGTTTGGAACGTTTGGCTGTTTTGAGGAAGGGGGTTGAGTGAGCATGGTCCAGGTTAGAAGAGGAAAGTGAGGGAACGCCCGATTCCACATGGTTCGTGAACTGATCGCACTTGGCTTTGCGGAAGTTCCACCTCAACACAGGTTTTGTTTTGATTAGCTCGGTTTTTTTCTCTGTAGACTGGGTAATTGCCATTAAAGTTTGCAAACGCTATAGATCCGAGTGAAGAATTATTCCATCTCCTAGAGAGGAAGCTGTTTTGGATCAAAGGAGCTGTGCACCAGATGCCTTTTGAGCAATTTTACTATTATTCAAAAAGTGTCCTGATTTGATTTTCTAAATTCTAAATTGGGTTGAGACACCTAGTATAGTAAGTAGGTCTCAATTTTGTACAATTTGTCTGTAATGGCAGTTACTAAATTGCATATTTATAAGTCATGCGTGTCACTAAATTCATCAGAATAATCTTATTTACATCCCTCTTCATCAAATTATTGGTTATGGACATCGCATTTGTATGTTGATTTGCTTGCCTTATCAGGTCAAAATGGTAAAAACTGTGAAGTTTGGCGGCCATTTTGAATATGCAAATTATATTTGTAGAATATTATATGAGTAAATTATACCACTGATGATTCAATAGATGACATCATTCAAATATTTGGCTCACAAGAATTGTTTAAAACACTGATTATAAGTTTTATATTCAGTAGGCCTAAATTGCCCCAAAATATCTGATTTTGTACGGCTTTTCTGTAATGGCAGCCACAAATTTCTTTTCCACTAAATACATCACAATTATCTTAGTTATGTTCCTTTTGATAACAAAATCATAATTCTAGACATTTATAATTTGCAGTTTGTGCTCGCCTGGTTGCAATTTATGTAAATAAACACGTTTTTCAAGTTTTAAAATGTGACATTTTGGCGGCCATTTTGTTTATGCAAATTAGATGGTCAAAAGCTCAAAATTTTGCTTGGGAACAGGGCTTATCAGATTCAGTATAATCGAATTATGTAAAATAGACCCCCGAACTTTTACCAAAATTTGCCTTTAGGACCTTATATATAGAGAGCTTCTTTTCAGAAATCCATCTAGATTATAACAGCGAGCGAAAATTCCAGCGTATCCTTCCCCTTTAAAGTGAAACCAGTAAAGTGTCTTATAACTCCACGAAAATTACTTGGAGCTTCCACATTTCTCTTCTACCGTGTTGTTTGGCTTATGGTAAGATAAGAATAAAATAGAGTTAGATTTAATAAAATGCCCCTTTAGTATGACGATATCTATCATTGATAATCATTCAGCTCAAGAGCGTTAATGAACGGTCATAAACCTCATACACGTTATACAGTAATTCGTTGTAAAAGCTGACGCAAATGTTCGCTTTTTTAACCAGGAAAGCAGTGTTCTTTTTCAATGAAACTCTTACACATCATTCAGACATATCTTACAATGATTTTGGTATAGAAATGAAGTCTCAAATGTAATATTGGGCGATATCTGACACTTTACAGGTGCACCTTTAAGTAGTTATAACAACTTGAAATTATATCCCTCGTCAGGGGTTTCGATGGACATTATGGAGTCTTCCCAGAAAAAAGGCATAAAATCGTCTGATTTATTTTTACTGGAATTGTTTTTTCTATTTACATAGACATGATAAATTAATTTCTAAATATAATCGTGATATAATCAGTTCCTGGTATCGGAATTCAAAGTTAGTTGGGATTTTAATACGCAAGAGCATGGTAGAGAATGGTAGTTTTACCATGCTCTTATTACTCTACGAACATGATGAAGATTGTGAATTAGTTATTTTAGAATCAAAGTTGAGTCTCGTCATTTCCGCGAATCGAGTCTGGTCAATTTAAAAACAAATGATTCTTCACCTAGCTCTGTCCATTTGAACTATCCGTGGCAACATTTGAGTTCTTAAAGGCGGAGCAATGAAATAATATTGTTCGTCTTCTTGTTTTCACCTAATCAACATTTTGATTTAAAAATGGCGTCGGGTCAAGAATTTTGTCGCGATGGTGGTCTCGAGTCCAACCCAAACCTCCATGTCATCGATCTCAGTAACGCCTCCGACTATCAGGTCAGCAACTTGTTTTATATGGAGCTCGAGGTCGTGTTGATCACCGTTGTAATGCCCATCATATGGGTGGTCGGGGTTATGGCCAACATCGCTTTCATCTACGTCGTCCTTCGTCGGCGATGCATGAGGACCGCCACCAACTTCTATCTCATTCACCTCGCCATCGCCGACATCGTGTTTCTGTGCTTCGCGATTGGGGACAAGATTGGCCGCTATATCGCCTCCCCTGTCTATAACGACCAGTATGGTCTGAAGCCCGCTGGTTGTGCATTGATCGCCTATGTGATCCAGATGTCCTACTACGCGTCTATATTCTTCGTTACGATGGTCGCTGTGGAGAAGTACTACGCAGTGTGCCGACCCGTGAGGCATCGGGTAGTCTCGAGCAAGCAGCGGACCAACAGGATCGTAGCAGGGGCATGGGCGTCAGCTAGTGTCCTGGCCACCATCGTGATCCCCGCTACCGTAGATTGGACTCCAGCCTGCATCGTGTGGCCCGAGCGAGATGACTACAAGTTTCTACCAAATATGATCGCTAAATGCAAGCCGATGCACTCTACATATTCCATTGTCTACCATGGATTCCAGACGATCCCGTTCTTCTTCGCGATGTTCGCGAATTTCATCATGTACGGTTTGATAATTCGCGCGATGTTTACTCGCGTCGGCTTTACCCGACGCTTCTCTAGCTCTACGCGCAACCCCTCGACGCGCAGCTCCTCTAAGTTTAATATGCGCAGCGTGTCTACGAGTAGCGCATCCTCCACGCGCGAGCTTAGTCTGCGAAGCGAATTGACGAAGCGACGCATGACGATACGCAACCAGGTCGTTCGCATGGTGGTCATCAACGGAATCGCTTACTTCCTCTGCCTCGCGCCGTTCGTATTCTCATCGCTGGATACCATGATTTTCAAGCTAACCGGGTCATCCCTTCTAGATGACGACCAATCTATCAAGGCGCTATGGGTCGGACGCATTCTGTCCTATTTCAACTCCATGGTCAACCCGTTCGTGTACTCCTTCGTCAACCCGCGCTACAGGAAGGCCTTCTTGAGCGTCTTCACCTGTTGTCCAGATCACCAGGACAACGTAGATGATCAGAACAGCTCGTCCTCCAATAGAAAGCAAGCCAACGATCAGAGTCAGACGAAGAGTACGTCCTGCAATAACCTGAATACAATCAGATCCGGTCAATGTGATACGTTGGATCAGCAAAGTGGGACAGATTAAGAAACATAAAGTTAATGTACCAACTGGCGTCATGTTGTTGATTTTGATCATGTTGATGAAAGTGGAGTTGTTTTCACTTTGATAGGTATACGCTATATACAGGGTATAAACACATCTACATTTTTGTTATAAGCGAAGGAAAAACACTTTTATAATTATGTGTCGTACAATAGCGATAATAGATATTGTAAATTCTTACTTTATATTACTAGAGATGAAAATTAATTAAATAAAAATATAAATTTTGTGACACTCCTGATTATTGATATTAGTCGAAAATGGATTGATGATTGATTTTGTCTTTTGAATAGGTAATAAATATGATGGTACGCATAGCTTTCCTAGATAAGTTTACATTATGTAGGCCTATATAATCGCAATAATGGCGAACGAACATGTTTTTTTTTTTATGTCAGCGTGTAGTTTTGGTTGCATAATGCACTTAAGTATCAAAATAATGTAAGCACCCATTATCTATATAATGTAGTATGTATGTGTAGCGGTATGATATCATATACTACCTGAAATGTTTAATTGTTATTAATGTTATTATTATTAATGTGATAATCTAAATTGTGCAAATACAATTATATGTATATATATATAGTCAGATTTCCTTATATTTCGTGAGTCGTTCAAGTAATTTTGATGTTTGTAGATATCGCTGCACATGACACTGTAATGATTCTAGTATACAACCTTGATCATTAATTCTTACTTACTTCCATGCATTTCAGCTAGTTTACATGTATGTAATTTTTCGTAAATCTTTAACTAGCCCAGTAATTGTTATATCAATCATAATGATTTTAATATTATTTTAAAATATAAAATTTCCATTAGGAAATATAAATTGATTCATGATGCTTATTGATTTTTGTGATCACTTAATTTATTAATCGATATATACAAATTTAAAAAAAAATATAAAAAAAATTCTGTTTTTCGTTAGTATTCATGCTTAATTCGTGATACCATTCAGTTATATTATGATTTATTTCTTTAATTATTGTATATAATATATTAACGTTTCTTTATACCTCGTGAGTTCATTCATTCATGGTGGACGTGGTGTGGCAAGATCGGTAGAGCGCTTTCTGATCTCAAGATCCGAGTTCGAACCCTGTCCACTCCGTTTGTCCTTCAGCAAGACAATTTATCCACATTTGCTGCTCTCAACCCAGGTGTATAAATGGGTACCCGGAAGGATGGAACGTAGTTCCTTAGCATTATGTGCACCTTCGAGGTTGCCTGGCTGGAATGCTCCCCAGGGAGTGGAATAAACGTGCACTTTGTGTGCTGGATTGATTGAAGTATGCATCCAATAACCGGGGTAATAATATAATTGTAAAGCGCTAAGAGATGATTATCAATCATATTAGGCGCTATATAAATCGAAAATGTTATTATTATTAGTATTAATGTTATTTCCATGTTTGTAAATATTGTTGCAAATGACACTGCAATTCAGCTTGTAGCTGCGAATGTGACATTGTGTTGAATAAATACCATTATTAGTATACATCTTGCAGTGACTGTAATATGTATATACGTATTTCGCTATTAAATTGAGTGATAAAAATACTACTAACGCCTTATTCATCTCATTCAGATACATCATATGTTATAGGATTGATTGGGACCCAATTAGTTTCTGTTTTGATTGACTGATTGATTTTTATTTTATTTTAACACCCAGTAAAAACCCAAACAGTCAAATTACTGGTTTTCATTGGGGCCGTGTAAAGTACACAAATAAACATTAAATAACGTTATTAAGACGTTAATAAGAGATATACAGCATTTACAAACAAGTAAAATCAATGAATAACATGTAAAACAATAGTAACGTAGAATCAATCGTAATAATGCACATAACGATAACGTAGGAACGATAACAAGAAATTTAAATCAGACAAAAACTAAAATGAAATATGATAGTGACTGCACAATATATAAAAGAAAGAAAAAAACCCCGAAAAAACATGCACAAATATTTGTTAACAAATTAAATGATTTAATTATTAATGACAAAACAAAAAGCAATAACTTATTAATATTAAATCAGAATGATATACGTATACAATAGTGGTGAATAGAAACTTAAAGAAAACAAATATATTAAATGAAAGAAACAAAATAAAAATTACGTTTCTTAAAAATAGTCCTAAGTATCAAATGAATTAAACTAAAAAATCACTAATTTTCTATTTCATTGTGATTCGAAACTGCTTGTAATGCTATAAATTGATAGGCCTACTCGACGACCGACACGATAGAGCGGATATACACTTATATGGTGTGCGACTTTGTTTGTTTGTATTATTACTATTTTAGTAACCATGATAACAAGCTAACCGCTCAATTAATCACTTTCTCATCTAACATGTTATTTATTCCCTTGTTTTTTTTATTTAATGGAGTTGTTTATCACAAACTGTTAAGTGTTCATATGTCGCTATTTACTTGGCTGTGTTTTTTTCTTCATGTATGCATAAATAGTCTTTGAATTATAGCTGATGTTCATTGATTTAAAAAATTTAGAATCAGCTTACATCACCGAAATTCGTGTGTTATGATTATCACAGATTATGAAAAGGGTCACCTGTTATTTGAGCCGGATATATTCCAGACCAAGACGATCTTGCAACCGCCCAAGTGAAATGTTTAATTATGTGTGTGTCTGTAATATATATATTTGTGTGTGTCTGTAAGACTGTATAAATGTTGCAACATTGACATGTATTATTTGATGACTTCTATACCGATGGCGAAGCTACTTGGGACACGGAGGGGGGGGGGGGGGGCGTGTCCTCCTTACCCATATTATGACATACAAAAATACAAATTATATATAAAGAGGAAAGTATACAATCTGTTAAAAAATAAATAAATACGTACATAAAATACATGAGGTGTGCCCCCCCCCCCCCCCAAAAAAAAAAACAGACCGACCGCGCTACGCCGCTGTGCTAGACCTGATGCCTCCCACCCCCGCGTCCTCCCATTCAGATATTGTCGTGGTCTTTATCTCTATGGTTCTTTTGTGAATTTAGATAATTATGGAAGTTAGAGATAATGAGGAGATGGGAAAGTACATCATAAAAGTTTTACCCCAAGCTAATGGTACTTGTCATCAGAATATTTGCTAAGGTATCTATCTATAGAGAGACTTCCTATTATTCGTATGCAGTATACCGTTCTTATTATGAATGTTTAATTATCTTTCACTTTCAAGTTGTTTCTTTTGTGTGTGTGTGTGTGTGTGTGTGTGTGTGTGTGTGTGTGTGTGTGCGTGTGTGTGTGTGTGTGTGTGTGTGTGTGTGTGTATGTATATGTGTGTGTGTGTGTGTGTGTGTAAATGTAACAAGACGCCGTTTAAAAAATAATGTAGTTATGTTTTCCTTTTAGAAAATGATCGTGAAGTGTTGTTCAGTAATGTGGTTGAAAGCACTAATGTGGTTGAAAGGACTTATATGGTCTCTCTCGTACTATTTCCCCCTATGTAGGTTAATAACATGTATGTTAAAGTTATAATTATACATATATTAGACCAGGCAGTATAATCATGTTAAAGAGATCTATTAACGTTGTTGACATGTGCAAAAAAAGTGATGAGTGGTTGATACAATGTATATTGTTGTTATCTCATATTATGTCCTCTGGGTGTTGTGTGAAAATTTCAAGTTAAATGGACGTTATATGGCCGAGTAATGAGAAAAAATGCAAAGTGATATTCACTAACTCATTGCACTCACTTTGTACACGGTTTTGAATATACAGTGGATAATTTAACATCTGAACACTTCGATTGTAAATATCTTTTTAACAAAAGGGAGATTTAAAAAACCGAAACCTGTCCCATACTTTTATTGTTAATACGAATACAACAAGGTATGAGGGAACCGCTAGAATTCCAATTAGATTTTGAGGATTTGGGCAATGTTACTAAGTCCATTTAAGCATATTCTTGGAATATTGATAATAGCGTGTATGCATGTAGTATACATTACTTTTTAATGCAATTAATTACATTTTAAATAATACAGACTTTGATGTAAATTATATGTTATCGTTGTTCCTTTGTGTATATGTATAGATGATATTACTTTTAATTAGATGAATGTATTTAGTTGTTTGTAAAGAATAGAGCTTTATTGTGCGTATGTGCCAAATAAACATTATGTTGATTTCCCCTACCTGGGACAAATTGACATAGCATGATATCATAATGGGCAGTACAAAAAAAAAAAAAAAAAAAAAAAAACTATCCAACGTGGAAAAAACGAACAAAGAAGCATAATTTAACTGATTATTACAAAATAAAAGTACACATGCACCTGTAAGATAACTTCATTCAAAATATATATATAATCATATGACTTCCATATGTGTTATCAATTTAAAGTTCAAAATGAAGTCGCATTTCAAATTTTTCAATGAGTATGAGCAGATGTATAGAAATTGTTATCGCAAGCTTGATCGTCCCGTGATATTCTGCACAAACAAAAGTTGAAATTGATCATATCAAGATTAAGATGCCTTTACACAAATCAGCATCGAGTATTTAGCGAAACCATCGTTAGTTCGATACGATTGTAAGCTTTGTGCAACCGACCCCTGACAGGCGCGGCCACGGCAACCAACGCCTATGCGATGAGGAAGTTAGATCCCTGGGACCGCGTTTACAAAACAGGAAATCCCTGGAAAGATCGTGTGCGCTTGTAGCCAGTGCCATTGATGTCAATCAATGGATACGCTATATGCTACCTTACCAAGCCTTTCAGTTGACTGAGAATGTATTAACTAAAACTTGTAAGTTACCATTAAAAACTAACAGTTAATTCAATGATGCTCGAATGGTAGTAAAACATATAAACGGTTAAGTAACATGGCTGTTTTCATTCAAAAAGCAGCCGTTAACACAAGAGGGCGCCCTCCAGACACCTCAAGTTTCAACAATTTGTTTAATCAAAAAAAATTAAATGTGATGTTTGGTTAAAATAATTATTCAACAGAGAGATCAACACAAAAAACAATTAAAAACCATCTTGGTGTATTTTCACAAATTTGTAGGATTTTAAAATGTTTTCTTTAATGATTGAATCAAAGTTGGTCCCCAATATTTATTCCGGATCTATATAACTCATGGATATTTCATGTGTTTCTGAACCGATTTGGGTCAAACAAAGTTGATTCTGTGCTCTTTCAAATTCACACTTCATTGTAGTTTTTGTAATACCTCACACACAAAAATAGTTCTCGAAGTGCCCTCTAAACCCAAACTGCACTATAATTGTGTTGTGGTTATTGTCATTTCCGTTAACTTATTATTGATGGAACACTCAACTAAGTTATTTTGATATCATTATTACTATGTTATTCAATAGTTATTCATCAAGTCTCGGGCCCCTTTCGGTAAACTCTGGATCCGCCCCTGCTCAAGAGTTACCTTGTTGACTATGCCATGTGAACCTTTCTTCCGCTTGACTTACCAGCTAGGGTATCGTTCTATCCATGAATTCAAGTCAGTGGTTGATGGGCGGATCACGGACTACGTGGTATCATCTGGATAGGTCATTAGAAAGCGGAAATCTTTCAAGCGATAACCGCACGAAATCTGAAAAACCCGACGGTTTTTCTGACAAAGATCAAATAACAGATTATGTATTTTGTATAAAAAATGTATGGTATTTGAGAAAAGTAGGCTAACATATATAATATACAATCGCTTTGTTATGAAAAATAGCATGGTTGCAATTAACAGAATCTGTTATTGGACATTTACGCTTGATTTTGCAAGCTTCATCTCACGAGAGTGATACAAAATAATTATAATGTTTTTTGTTTGAGGTTGTTGATTTGATATATTTAATTAAATGTTTGAATCGTGCTAGATTGAATGATCAGATTCTGTGTATGATTTTATTGTATATGTATATACAATTATGGTGCGGAAATTACATGCTCAAACATACATACATACATACATACATACATACATACATACATACATACACACATACATACATACATACATACATACATACACACATACGTACGTACATACATACATACATACATACATACATACATACATACATACATACATACATACATACATACATACATACATACATACATACATACATACATACACATACACACATACATACATACATACATACATTTACATACATAAATACATACATACATTTACATACATAAATACATACACTACATAATAAATACACACATACGTATGAAACATACAAAGATAAATACTTCTACATCATACATGATAACACCTATAACTGTGCATGACGCAATCTTTCACATAAAACCGTCCTGAAATGTAATGTGAAAGTATCGGCTATTATAACATTTTATTTACAACCGAATGTTGTAAAAATGTTGTAAAAGTTGCATACACAGCCAAATATCACTTGAGAAATGTTTGGGCCATCTGGAGAGCAAAGTAACAAGTTTGTTTCCCATATAGATGATTAAAAAAGTATTGTAGCATTCATGAGATCCCTCCCTTGAATACCCCCCCCCCCCCCCCCCCCCTCCTCCCCGATATAAAGACCAGGGGGTGTTTCATAAAGATCCTAAGTTGAACTTAAACATTATGGAAAGCCATTAGTTTATTTGAAAAAATGTTGCAAAGTTTAAAAGTCATAAAATGTTGATTCAAATCATTAAAGGGGTAGTTCAGTTTTGGAAAAGAGGGCGCTGCACAAAAATTTTTTTTTGTGAGATAATGAAAAACTGGGTGTAAAATTTGCAAGAGTATACAATTTTAATGGCAGAATAAACTTTATTTGATTAAAATCGGTTCAGAAACGGCTGAAATATCAATAAATATAACCGATCGGAATAAATCTGAGGCCCAGATGCTTACACTTTTTCAAAAATGTTCAAAAGAGATTTTCAAATATTTGTTGATCTCTCTATTTAATCATTATTTCAACAAAACATCACATGCATAATTTCGTATGAAAATGGTTGAATCCAATGCTTTTTTAGAAAGCGCCCTCTTGTGTTTTAATGGCTCTTTTTAAAAAATGATAACAGGCTTTTTACTTAGTCGTTTGTAATTTTCGATACCTTTCGAGCATGGTGCGTTATAACTTTTAGTTTGTAATGTAATTGTGCTAGTTTTGGGTACTAAAGCTCAGCCTTACCAGAACTGTACTACCCCTTTAATATTTTCTGTTATCAAGGGTATTTCATGTTTTTGATATGAAATTCATGAAAAGTCTAAAATACTTGCATTTTTACTTTTGAATATATTTTGTTCCAAGGCTACAAATGGCTTACCATAATGTTTAAGTCCAACGTTGAGTTAAGTTCAACTTAGGATCTTTGTGAAACACCCCCAGGGGTCCCGCTGCAGAAAGAGATATAATCGATTGTAAGTTACAATTGATTGTAAGCCAGAAACATTGCGCTTTTCAACCAATCACATTCGCGCATTTTGAACACAATTAATTGTAACTTACAATCGATTGCATCTTTTTCTGCAACGGACCCAGGAACGTTATATTTCCGTTATACGAAGGACCGCTATTCATAATACAAAAATGTCGCTTTTCATAAAGGCATAATGTTCAATAATCATAAGGCTCGCTAGGCAATCCTACGAAGGGCTTGCTATTCATAATTTATATTAGGGGCCACTACCCATAAGGGTCACTGTTCAGAATACCACATCAAGGTCGCTGTTAATAATGCAATAAGTCAATATTCATAAATTGATGACATGGTCCCAATTGACTTTCTTTTTTTAGCATTTTAGCATTTTGTTAATATATACTTTTTCGGTATTATGAAAAGCGATCCTGATTTAACATTTTATGAAAAGCAATCCTGACATTGTACCATGACTAATGACCCCCAATATGAATTAGGAACATAACGACCCTTCTTCATTTTATGAAGAGCGACCCCTTATTAAGATTATTAATAGCGACCCTTTTCATATATTATTAATATTGACCTTTATGGACAAAGACCCTTATGACTAATGTCCCTTTTAAAATTATGAATAGCAGTTAACATTATATAATTTCTAACCGAGACCTATTTTTTCGATTGCATGTACTAAGGTCATGTATGTGCTTTCACTTGTGTTTATTTTTGCACATCTTATTCATAGAAGAAACCAATTAAAATTCATTACTTTAGAATTCAGCCTAAACACTTGTATCTTGTTTTCATTTCGATGGCAATAAATACCGTTTATTTGTAATTATACTGTTCCTTTGAAGTATAAGGAAGATATTAGAATGTTATTCAACTTGCTATAGTTCTGATCAAAATTAAGTTTTTTATGAGCTATCAATAACAACTACATCCACAAAAGGGAAAATTGTTGGAAACAGAAATAAAACTCTTCAGATCAAAATAATACGGAACTGTTCCTTTTATTGTTTGTGCACAGAGAATAATTAGCACTTAGCATCTACTAACTAGCTCAGTTTCGAGGTTAATAATTATAGGGTAAGACAGGACATAGAAACAAACTATAAGTATTATCATACTTTTTAACGGGTTGTTTTGCGCTTTTATTTCACAGTTTCCTTTCCACTCGAACTCATTAAACAAAGTACAGAATCTTTGATAAATAATAAGAAAACAAATATGACATCGAGGGCCTTTTTTCTTCTTCTTCTTCTTCATTTCGACAGTGACTTTTCCTACTTTTATTCTCATGTTACAAAGACCGACAAAGGGTGGACCTTTCTGATTGATTTTGTTTGTTTGTTTGTTTGTTTTTTTTGGGGGGGGGGGGGGGGGTGATGTGCGTATGCACCCAACGCCCCTCCCTGGCTACGCGCCTGTTGTATAATATAAGTCCTTCCTTGTCTGGGACTTTTCAAAGTACATTTCATTGAGTGATATTCATGGTTTGTTATATCAGGGACCAACTATTATCCTTTTATTATAATAACAGATGTTGATCTAATTATGTAATTATGTACCGCTCAAACTCTAATTGACTAAAAATACCTTGGTACTTGGTAATTGGTCTAAACAATTATGTGTTTCTTTACACAATAGTAAGTAAATACTATCTTAACCATCAAATGTAGTATAATTATAATTTGTATTGTTATTGTGATCAGTATAATTAATATTATATAATTATGGGGTCAGTTCCTTGTTCGGAATAAAGTCAAACTACTTCATGTAATAGGGATGGAAACGTTCAAAAGGCGCTTCAACTAAATATTTTGCAAGGTACAGATGGATTTACTATTCCTTTCTTTTATGAGTCATAAGAATGTACTCTTTGATAAAATCATACGTTTTTTTTCTCTGAGTGAATCGGTAGAACATGAATAATTTTACATGGCACCATAATTATTCTGCGCAAATTGTTAGCAAAGAAATATCAGGAACTAGCCATAATCTATGGCCTCATATAAATATGAATTCTTCACTATAAATGTTGATTTTACAGTGCCAGAATGTAGTTTGTTCACTATGCCATCTTTGCAAAAAAAAAATCTAACAAACGGCAAAATTAAATTTCTGGTATGCAAAATGTACCCACATGGCATGCATTATGCTTGTCTGGATTAATGTGAAAGTTAACTGTACAAATCACTCTCAACTTTAATACCCCACATAAAACTTGAGAGGCATATTTTTAAAAAGGTGTTATTCGAACCCCACAATGGTAAATTTGAACCCATTTAAACATAATTATGTTCACTGTATCCACAGTTCCACACACAATCATATATATATATATATATAAACAAATTTGTATGAGACTACGTATTGTACTTAATGCGAAGAGTATGGTACATGCATAGAATAAAACACTAGCCTAAACATTATTACCAATAGCACGCATTCCGGATACACTAGCCTACTCAAAAGAAGAATACCACAACGTAAACGTTTACAATAACAGCAAAACATTGAATTATATATTCTAACTCACATGTTATTTGGGAAATGTCTAAATTTTCTGGACTTTCACATAATATAATTATCTGATGTCACATCACGTTAGTGAAATCACAATATCATAATCCCTAATTTGTAACTTCATTTGTGACACTCTGGAAAGAAACAAAATATAGGCAAGATAGCGATGCTATATATTAGAGGTGGAATCGTCATAGATCAAGTTTTGGCAAATGAGGAAGACAGTGCAATTTGTATAGAAAATGATTGCTCGAACTATACACAGGCATGTATATATAACAATGAATAAGCAGAACGATTTGACTATTTTCATTTGTCATGATATTTATAACGGAAAACACTTCTCTTTAAATTTGAAAATATTAGTTGTGTGAAGTACAATTAAAGAGACACCACGAACATACCGTATACGATAAGGGATTATTTAAAAGTATCAATACAATTTATTTGAGAAAACGGGTTCAGAGACGACTGAATTATTTGTGTTTTACAAAAAAACAAACGTTCGACTACTCGGTTTTTATGACGACCATTTACCCCTAAAACAAAGCGTATTTGTTTTCAGGTTTAAGGAGTAGATCGCTACATTAAAGTATTTGCAAATATTGTTTCAAGTCCAATGGTTATGTAGTTTGTACAAATAATATTAAATATGTTTAGCTAAAATGCTATTATTCTACGTATATTAATTTATCGTCACAGTATGCTAATTTATGAATTGAGGTGACCAGGTGACATTCTTCTTCTTAGTTTTAAAGAGTCAGATCAGATAAATGTGGAAACCACTCACTAAAACGAGTAGAGGGATGAATGTATTACTGAAACCAGGAAGTATAACTTTGGAATACCATAATGATATAATGACTGAATATAAATGTTTGCAATAAAAACGTACACAATACTTATTCATAAATTGACATTTTTGTCGTACAATAGTGTAAGGAATTTAAATGAACGTGGTCTGCTACACATGCTTGTAATTTCATTAAACTTAAGGTGATTCGGAGTCGTAAAGCAGATGTGCGGCGCCATCTTGTGAACGCCTTGTGCACGGTGCATTATACACATTGGCTCATTTCCGCGGTGCTGTGCAGTGCACACAAAGGCTGCATGGCTTAGTTAAAAATGGCAAACCGCGGTATTATTATAGCTTCCCAACGCATGATAACATTTTAACTATTACTGATCCAATGACTTAATACACCGTATATACAGTTGTAAGCGATTACCAGAAACTATAGAACAATTATCTTGTTTCATTGGGGGAAAACCCCCAAAACGTTAACATCACATTTCATTGCAGCATGAGAGACACATAAGACACGTTTGCAATCAATTTCTATACAAATAATGATATAGGTTAAACCTCTCCGTACCGTAGATTACTGAATTACGTGTGTGTGGTAGTTCAGTGGCCCGTACCGTACCGAGAGGATTAACAGCGCAGTCGCTCTGCAAGATGCAACCGTAAAACACTGGGAGCGGTATACGGGAAACGATTTCTGCCATTTTCTTTCATTATCCAAGTCAATACAATATTGATTTTGTAACAGCGAGATATTTTTGTTAGCAAAAGCTGAAATTTATTAAAAATTGTCAAGTGTGTGCAACATGTAAAAATATGAAGAGTTTCGTTTGTTGCAAAGCGAACTAAATGCCAGTTTCAACATTTCGAATGATTATCGTTTCTTATGTATCAATGAGTATATTCCAAGTTATGATTGCATATGTTCTTATCAATTTCTTAATAGGTATATGCAGATCCATCACTGATGATTTTCAGAATTAACCAAATTTTGTTATTTGCATATTTCTTTAAAGGTTATACAATTTATTTTAGCCTACCCTAAATATCTTCAACGCACAGTTTGACAATATGTGATATGAATATAATTTTGGTGACGTAGATAATATATTTTCGTGGCAAAAAATAAAAAAAATCGTTTCCAGAATACCCTCCCAGTGTCGTAGACTAGCGCTTCGCCCGCCTTTCCACAGCTCGCTCCGCCATCCTGCCCGCCCCTGATAACGACAGTAACCACCCGACAACTCTACCCTTTTTAATATACTATTAGAACAATACTCAGGTTTATACAACTACTCTCTAGGATCGTTTAACCGAGAACGTTTCTATACAAAACTAGTCCAGTTTGGACTGTGGTGAATTAATGTTATGAATGAAAAAGAGCAAATAAAATGGGATTCCCATTTTTCCATTGCTCTTATATTGTTATATTTCTGGTCAGTTTCTATACAAGTTTGACAGAATTTATTTTATCACCAGAGCGCGGTTTGGCGCCATCTAGCGGGCTAAAAGCGTTGGGCAATATTGGGAGAATGAACAGGTTCAAAAGGGTCTAAACTAGAGACTAATTGTACAAGCCCATCAGTGTCTTGGTTGAGATTAGATTGCCCGGTTGGTATAGTTGTCCTAGTAGGGCTGTCCGTTTGTAACTGTCAATTCGGCAGCTTTTCTTTAATTGGCAGGCCTGTTGGTTCTTCACCGCTTTTACCATGTTTACTTTCGCCCGATACCTAGATCCATTTCTTACTACTCACTATAATCTTATATTATAAGAAAAATGACCATGATGATTGCCGTTATTGTGATTGAAAATGTTTTCATATTAGTAATCTAGCTAGAGTTCTTTTTATTGATAATCATTATCAATAAAGAGAATACAATATCAACATTATGTTGATATTGTATTTATTTACATTGAAGTTTCATAATATTTCACAGAAGAATATGAACGTGCTAAAATGCTAGAGCATCGATAATCTTGGTCGATGTATATTATAGTTTTGACAAGCTAGCTATTGATGTCATATACATGTGTCTACAAAGAATATTAATGATATTTACATTGTGTTCAAATTATGCTTGTATCATATATACACTATTGTTGTGTTAAAAAATGTGTTAACAATTTTGACGTATAGTGAATAAGGATCTTCACAAAATATTTACATCGTGTTCAAATTATATGTGCATCTTTACACTCATTTTATGTGTTACGAATTCTGAAGAATTTAATTGAAATCGTTTTTTAAATAGATTCTTACGAATTCGGGAAAACAAATATTAAGAACATTTTAAATATGCAATATCAATTGTTAAACATTCTGAAGAACTAAATAAAAATGTACTCTTTTTCTTTATAATTGTTATGTTTTATATAATTATGTATTCTGTCTTAATAATAGTTTGAATATAAATGTCCAAAATAGTTTACATCCCATTGTAATGCTGGCAGCACATAATTCAACTGGAATAAAGATTGTATTGCCAGACGGCATTATTAAAAGTTTGAAAATAAATAAGTTAGCAAAGAACAACATACATTTATGACATCCACATAAATGCACGATACTGTTTAAGTAGCATCAATGGGGTATTTGACATTATTTTCACAGTAATTAATAGTAACTTGTACCAGTAAGTACGATTTTCTAGTATAATACTAGTTTAGATATAGTATCTACATAATACATGTTTTTATATATTACAGTGTATATATTAATCCGTTTTGTTTTTACATTGTATGCTTGAGTGGGTGGTATTTGACATTATTTTCACATTCATTAATAGTAACTTGTAGCAGTAAGTACGAATTCCGTTTTTATTTCTAGTATAATACTAGTTAAGATATAGTATCTAGGTAATAAATGTTTTATTTACAGAGTATTATATAATATATTAATCCGTTTTGTTTTTACATTGTATGCTTGAGTGGGTGGTTTCAAACATTGAATTTGTACATATATATATGTGTTCTCGACTCTCGAGTGTTATCTAATGTCAAAAAACAATAAAAAACAATGAATGAAATTATGATACATTACATGAATGGTAACCTGTGTAATTTAATATAATAATTGTTATTGGTCGTGATTGTGTTGGATTGTTATGTGACTGTAGACTGAATATGGGGTGGCAACAGTATGTTATAGTAGATAGAAGCACTTACATTTTTTTCTTCGTCATATTTCTGACAGAAATTGTATATTTTCTGTTCTTACTGGTATGGTTATATGAACGGTGTTATACAAAATTAATGTGTGATGTTCGTTTTGAGAAAAGCAGCCTTTGGTCATATAAAATTACCAACACAAGATATGAAGATGGCGTCCTAATAATGAGTAAATGTACTCAATATTGATTCAATCACCATAACCAGGAAATGCTAGTGGTAAATTGATAGTGTTTTTTTTCCATCTCTAGATCTTAATATAGAAAGAAGTAAAGATATGAAGAAGTGAAAATATACTTGACTGTTCATCGGTATATCTCTGTATAATAATGAGAATTGTAATGAGAATTGTAATGGGAACTTGGGGCGGCGTTTGGGACAATCACAACAGTTAAAATATATAACAGATAGATTGATATAGATCAAATAGGTACATATTTATTGATTGATTGATTGTAAGGTTGAATGATTGATTGACTGGTTGGATTAAAGGTTTTATAGCTAGCTTGCTAGCTAGATAGATACATGCAGATACATGAATGATTAGGCTTAGCTATAGGTTTAATGTTCGTTTTGAGAAAATATTACCAACCCAAGCAGCCTTTGGTCGTATCACCAAACCAGGAAATGCTAGTGGTAAAGTGATAGTGTTTTTCTTCTTCTCTGGATAGAAAGAAGTAAACATATGAAGAAGTGAAATTTTTTGCAAGTATAAGTATCAGTATAAGTCTGTATAATATTAGAATTGTAATGAGTTGGGAACTTCGGGCGGCGTTTGGGACAATCACGACGATCAAGATATATTACGGATATATTGATATTGATTGATTGATTGATTGAAGGTGTTATAGCTAGCTTGCTTGCTAGATAGATACATCATACATGCATATACATGAATGATTATGCTTAGCTATAGATTCAATATCATCAGGAAGTTGACACTTCAAGTGCTACTGCCGATTGGCCGGATACGAACTTCTTGCGAGGCAGTCTCAAGCTGGCGGTATGCATGTACAAGGCGCGATCTTATTGGTTGCATCTTGCGAATCGACTGCGTACCCGTAATACGCAATGTTGTAATACAACAAGAAATGCAGCACACCTTAGTAGTAGGTAATCAGTCAGGACTACCATGCACCCATAGTATGAACAACTTACACATAGCTGTCAGATTATCTATGGCTTCATCATACACCTAGTCGCTAGATAAAGTCCGTGGCCAGACTTTGCGACGAAGCTTTTGATGCAAGTGTCACCGAAACACTAGTGCTCTGTGATACGGCGATCCAACCATTGGCTGGCAGGCGCCCTCTAGTGTAGCCAACGGTAGAGTTGCCACCTTTGACCAAACCCCTCCTGATCAGGCAGTGGCATGTGACGGCTGTAGTCACAAATGAGATGACCCCGCTTGCCGCTATGATGCCGAGCACGATCAGGATGGTGCTGAGAGGCACGGCAGCGGTCTGTTCTTCTCGATCGGACGTCGATGAAGTCTCTGTTGACATCGAAAGTTGTTCTGGCGCTGGTGACTCAGAGGATATCATCTGAAGACGATCACCATCAACGTCCTCTAGGTGATTAGAACCTGCTTGCTTGGTTATCTTTCCATGTAAACGCATGCTGATGGTCGGCAGGTCGACACCATAGTTTTCACCAAACGTCTCTGCGGTAGCTAGTCTATCTCGTGTTCGTGTCGATGACATCGGTGTCGGGAATGTTGACGACTCATACAAACCTTTCACAACTAAAATGAAGAAAAAAAACACACAGTAAAAATGTATGTTATGAATGTATTTGAAACGTTCCCGAGGGAAGATTACCAGTTCAATATATAATTCCCAATAGACAATCTCTGACAGGCTTAATAATCAGAAATAAATGTATGTCCGTCACTTTTTTTGAAAAAATCAAACTCGATCCCCTCAAAATAAGAACTTAATGGTGTCTGCACTGGGCCTGGTACTCATCATCGGCTTCACCTTCTATCACGTCTATAGTGGATAGTGCGCTGTTGTGCCTATAGGGGATCGATCCCCGAAAAGGGGGGTCTTCAAAGCGGCACATACCCGTATTGCCAATATACGTATGTGCCCCCCACCCCCCCCCCCCCCCTTGGTCGATCATAGAAACAATATCCTCACATCACTGGCATAAAAATGAATTACGGTACCTCTGACATCATCAGCATATCCATGGAACTCGGGTGGCATGGGGTACTCATCTTTGCGCCCATCGATCGGTGGTGCTGACCGGACACGGTATAGGGTCTGCTCGGCGCACCGGCGAAGTGGGTCCCCGCCATCTTGCTGAGTACACTCGAACACCCTCTGCCGGTTGGATCCGGGGGAGCAGAGCGAACAGCGCTCGCATCCATTTGATTGCTGGTCAAAGTAATAACCTGGTAATAAAAATGATTATGATGATGTCTACGATTATTAAAATGGCTTAGTGGTCGTAAATTTCATCACCAGGATAATATGCGGTTGTGTATAGGTGTGTGTTTGTGTGTACTTGTAAAGCCCGGCAAACAGGGGTACACACGGGTGTACGTGTACACTGGCAAACGGGGATCATGGGGATACACACCGGCAAACGGGGATATATGCATCACATGCACCGGGCATATATTCCCGTTTTCCGAACAGCCCATCGTCTTAAAGCCGAATATATTGGGAAATGATACAAATATACTGGCGAAACTAATTTATCAATATTGTTAAATAGGTATAAACAAGGGCTTGTGTGGTAAAATCTGAACCTTAGTAACGTTAAATGCAGAAATACCTATCGGAAGAAATCCAATGGCCGCCCGTGAAATTTGGCCTAAATCCACCGCCCGTTCGCACGTAGCGTAATACGCGGTTTCGCACGCGGTTAAATTGAACTTTGTCAACGATCGTTTTATTTTGGAACCAATAAATGCTCAATTAGTTCATTTCAACACATTTTTCCCCCTCCAAATCTTGATTCTTTCACGTGTTATAGGTGAAGAAAGCATATGTTATGTATGTTATTTTGATCGTTTTTAATATATCCCTAATTTGCTAATTTGACGTATTTGTAGACAGGATGGGTGTATCAAGTGAGGGTGTATGTATGTTTAAACCGACTATTTGGGCTTATCTCCGTGTATACACACCGGCAAACGGTGTATGTGTGTGTGTGTGTGTGTGTGTGTGTGTGTGTGTGTGTGTGTGTGTGTGTGTGTGTGTGTGTGTGTGTGTGTGTGTGTGTGTGTGTGTGTGAGTGTGTGTGTGTGTGTGTGTGCGTGCGTGTGCGTGTGTGTGCCTGTGTGAGTGAGTGTTTGTGCGTGCGCGTGTGCTTGTGCGTGCGTGCGTATGCCTGTATGAGTGTGTATGTGTGAGTGTGTGTGTGTTCGTAGGTGTGTAATTTACAAATCTCTACTGGTGTGGACATTCGACAAATGTTATCAGAATCAGTCAGATAAAAGAGAATTATGTAACTCAATCTAGTACCCAAACTGGCCGGCAAATGTACCTGTATTGCACTTGGCTTTACACACTGTATTCCTGGTCGGTGTACATACGTCCTTCTGTCGATGAGGGCCACATCTCATGCATGGCAGGCATTGAGCTCTGGTGTTCCAACCATGCGAGTAGGTCCCTTGAATTAAATAAAAACAATAAAGGTATATTGTGTACTTTTTTTTAAAAACCCTATAATATTCATATAATTATGAGAAGAGAAAATTAAGTAGGCAATACGATATCTTCTAACATATTTATTGCCAGAGTACTTGCATGGCCACATTATCGCCCCTTTGTGCACATTCCCTCCAGTCCCAGCCTATAGTCTGATTGGCTACAGGGTCCCGACTCTAAAGCCCAATGCCCACTATGCGATCTGGGCTTAGCGATCTAGAGCGATCTTGCCCGAATAGGAGCGATCCCCTGAGATCTGTGGTTAAGTCGCAAAGTGGGCACCAGTGGCCACACCAGATCGCTGTAACTCGCGTCCACAAGGGTGGTGTCGGTTGTGGTCGCCGGGGTTTTGACATGTTCAAAAATCTGGCGACCAGGTCGGTCTCGATCGCATTCGCGGCGATCACAGATCTCAGGGGATCGCATAGTGGGCATTGGGCTAGCGACCTTGGAATCACATCAGTCCACCCATTGTCAAGGAATACAATAACGAGGAATTCACGCTTGTTTGATTCTGAATTTGTTGAATTTGTCATGGCTAGCCGTTTATTTATTTCCTTTTCTTGATATCAAGAATTACTATTGCTTAACAACAACAAATCATTTCTTGATATCAACAATTAATTTCTTGATATTATCAAGAAAATAATTCTTGATTCTTGCAGGGCGCCTTTGTAGAGGAGTTTCGCATAACTGAACATTGGATTCTTGTTATCAAGAAACCACTTTCTGTTGCTAACCAATGGCAATTCCTGATTTCAAGAATTCAACTCCTGGCATCAAGAAATCGAACTCTGGATATCATTAATTTATTTCCTGATATCAAGAATTTAATTATTGATATAATATGAAAACAGAATTCCTGATATCAAGGATTGAATTCCTGATTATCAGGAAATATGAACAATTGCCCAAATGGCTTGCCACTAATTGTGCGATTCCGCCCGACATGCGATCGAGAACGAAATGTTTGAACATGTCCAAAACCTGGCGACCGCAACCGACACCACCCTTGCGGACGCGAGTAACAGCGATCTGGTGCGGCCATTGGTGCCCACTTTGCGACTTAACCACAGATCTCAGGGGATCACTCCTATTCGGGCAAGATCGCTCTAGATCGCTAGGCGCAGATCGTAAAGTGGGCACTGGGTTTATAAAAAAAAACTCGCAAAGCTGATTATGATGTCTAGACAAGCAAGAGCGAACAATACTTGGCTATAATAATCAACCATGCACGCATGCGTGGAAATAGGGACAATGCATTTCTCAGGGGAAGTCGCCGTGAGATCGCATAGTGGGCACCGAAAAGATCGCGTACGCAATGAGATCGGGCTGACTCGCGGCGAACTGGTGCGATTCACACCGAACCGAGATCGCTAGCAACTCGGGCTAGATCGCAAGCGCAGATCGCATAGTGGGCACTAGGCTTAACATCCTTACTGCTGTTTCCATTGTTCTCGTGTCTCGATCCCTGTTCACCGCCGTATGTATATATACACGTGTCTGCAGCAGTATAGAGTACCGAAGTGTGACGTCAGAGCTATTCATTGCCATGGGTGATGGTTCTAAACAATGTCAGACAAGCAATGAATTGGTGATCTAGCGGTTGCTCAGTGTGCCGTCACACTATAGCCACGCTCTGTCTGCGTTCTCGTACTTATAAAAAAACCCAACATTTTTTCCAAAGCGCAGGGGAAACGCCGACAAATCGAGCGATTAATGACACAATGGTGGCTCGTTCCCGCTCTTGCCACGACCTGAACACGCTCTGCGTACGCTTTGGCCACGCTTTCCGAGCTATTCACTGTGCACGCTTGGTGTATCTTTAACAATGGCTCATAACAATGAGACGATGTCATTTGCTCTACGCTCTGTCTGCGTTCTCGTACTTATAAAAAAAACAACATTTTTTTCAAAGCGCAGGGGAAACACGATCTCCATGCACACGCTCTGTGCGATCCAATACCATGTACAAATGTAGTTGAACACACTCAGTGCGTTTCACGAGGATGGGTGGAGGGAATGGGGAGGGTTATTATTGTTGACTATCATTGGTAGTAGTAGTAGTGGTAGTAGTGGTAGTAGTGGTAGTAGTGGTAGTAGTGGTAGTGGTAGTGGTAGTGGTAGTGGTAGTGGTAGTGGTGGTGGTGGTGGTGGTGGCAGTGGTGGCAGTGGTGGCAGTGGTGGCAGTGGTGGCAGTGGTGGTAGTAGTGGTAGTAGTGGTAGTAGTGGTAGTGGTGGTAGTGGTGGTAGTAGTGGTAGATTTTGGACAAAACAATCATATATTTGCGGGAAATATGTGTTCATAATGCATACATAGGGTGTGCGTATGTCCCCATTCATTGGAGCCTCATATAATTTGTATGCCGCCATGCCACGTTTTAGCCAGAAATTGAGTTTCCCCCAAATGTACATTATTTTGGCCCGGACATGCCATTTTAAATTGTGATATCATTTTACCTATAGTTGAAACGTGTCAAACTTCGCAATCTATAGCGTCCACTAGCAGAAGTGCTGGAATAGATCTGCAAGAATGTCTTTTGTTCAACTTGGGAATGAATGAGAAGATTATGACACTTGTGTGAAAAGATATCCTCCCATGCATGGACATACAATAGCCCCTGAACAAAGAGTAGGACGCCGAAGCCCCAAGTTTGTTTTTCAACATGTCCAAAGCGAACGCCGAGCTAGCTACGTCCTGCTCTTTTGTTCATCGAGCTATTCATGGAAGGATATCTATTGACGCATGTGAGATAATCTTCCCATTCATTGCCCACTGCGTTGCCAATTTGCTAATTTAACTTGGTCGCCGCGGGAGCGGCGCCAGAGCGGCCGAGAAAAGTGTACGATCTAAACAATAGCGAACAATGAACGCCGCTCTCCACACGACCTCAACACGCTCTCCCCACGTCCTCCCCACGCTTCCAATTTTATGAATGGGGATTAGGAGCGGCGCTAGGTCGGCGCGAGAGCGTAGCTAATGTGACGGGGGTATCAAGCTGGGTTCCCACTGCCGATCAGATCAACTCGATCAAGCCCGATCAGGCTATTTTGGCATATTTTTGCCTGTTCGGGCTTGCTCGGCAAGGGCGATCGGGGTCGATCTACCTTGATCGGCATGGTCCCGCTCCCTACACGAATATTTTTGACAGTCAAAAATCTTCGTGTAGGGGTCGAGAAGGCAAGCGATCGAACAGCGATCGTGTATTGATCGAGTGGAGGTCTAGCTGGTCGGGAAACGATCGTATAGAGATCTAGTTTGGTCTGGATGGATTTTTTCCACCGATCATCTCGATCTATACTCGACTACGACACGATTGGTTCCCGATCAACTCGATCATGGTTCGATCTGTTTTTATTAACAACTCGACCGCTACACGAGCGCTACGCGACTTCCTTAAACCGCTACTCTCATTTTTTGACTGCTACTCGAGCGCACTCGATCACATCCCGAGCACGAAGAGCTAAATGTAGAGTGTGCACTACTGCTGACATTGAGTGAGATGATGGTGACGATGATGATGATGATGATGATGATGATGATGATGACGATGATGATAATGATGATGATGATGAATTTGTGATCAAATGACACATTTTGCAAAATCATCTTTTAAACGTCATAAATTAGAATCTAAAACATTTCAATCGTAATGTTGTTTAAACGTTATTGGAATATTGTAGCTAAATCTGTTAGTATGTCATTATAACATCAAGTTCATGTATTAAGGACATTTTAAAGAGACTTTTATAAAATGTTTCGCTCTAGCATTTTAAAAACATTAATTTATTGACATTAGTAGTAAATGCTTTAATTTAAGAAATAAATCAACATTTAAAAAATGTTTCTCACTTTACTTTTTCTAGAAATTGTCTTTTAAATATTGATGCAGAATATCATGCGAGTATTAGACATCATGAATCATGACCTTTTCTATTTTAGTATAAAGAGATTTTTTAAATGTTAAAGGGGTAGTTTAGTTAAGGTAAGGCTGAACTTTAATAGCCCAAACCTCACACAGTAACATTATAAACTAATAGTTATAACTCCACCATGCTCGAAAGGTATACAAAATTACAAGCGACTAGGTAAAAAGCCTGTTATCATTCAAAAAGAGCAATTAAAACACAAGAGGGTGCTTTTTAAAAAGGCATTGGTTTCAACCATTTTTCATACAAAATTATGTATGTGATGTTGTATTGATATAATTATTAAATAGCGAGATCATCAACAACTTAAAAAAAAAAAACGCTTTTGACATTTTTAAAAAAAGTGCAAGCATTTTTTTTCTACATATCATCTAATTATTTGGGCCCCAAATAATTATAAGATCAGATATATTTATTGATATTTTAGCCGTTTCTGGGTCGATTTTGACCAAATAAAGCTCATTCTGCCATTATAATTGCATGTTCTCTCAAATTCGACACTCAGTTTTTCATTACCTCACAAAACATTTTTTATGTGCAGCGCCCTCTCTACCAAAACTAAACTACCCCTTTAAATTTGTGATAAAATGAAACATTTTGTAAAATCATCGTTTAAACGTCATAAATTTGAATCTAAAACATGATCGTAATGTTGTTTAAACGTTATTCGAATATTTTAGCATAATCTTTGATTATGTCAATATAACATCAAGTTTCTGCTTTAAAGCCCAAGTCCAGTTTCGGGAAAGTAGCCGAATACATCTATATTGATCATTATTGTTGAATATGTATTGAAATAGGGCTTGTGTGGTAAAAATCTGAACCTAAGCATCGTTAAATACAGAAATATCGGAATAAATCAGTATTTCGTAATACACGTAGCGTACATGGCGTATGGGCGATATATATCTATGCCTACATTGCTATATTATGTCTGGATAATCCTATATTAGTATAATTATATTCTTTCACATTATTTGTAATAAGAGCTTTCATTTCATTTTTTGAGGGGGGGGGGGGGGGGCGTTTCCAAAACTGGTCTTTACCTTTTAAGGACATTTTGAATATACGTTTATAAAATGTCCCGCTCTTGCATTTTAAAAACATCAAGGTATGACATTAGTAGTAAATGTTTTATCTAAGAAAAAAAAAATCAACATTTAAAAAATGTTTGTCATACTTACATTTTCTAGAAGATGTCTTTTAAACATTAATGCAGGATGTCATGCGATTATTACACAGCATGATTCATAACATTTTTTTTTTCAGTATATATAACTATTTTTTATGTTAAATTTGTGATAAAATGAAACATTTTGTAAACTCATCTTTAAAACGCCATAAAATGTGAATCTAAAACATTTTAATCGTAATGTTGTAGAAACGTTTTTGGAATATTGTAGCAAAAACTTAAATTATGTTATTATAACATCAAGTTTATGTGTTAAGGACATTTAAAAAGACTTTTTAAGAATATTTCGCTCTTGCATTTTAAAAACATTCAGTTATAGACATTAGAAGTAAATGTTTTTTTAAGGAAAGAAAATACCATTTAAAAATGTTTGTGATATTTACATTTCATTGAACATGTTGTTTAACAATGAATAAAATACAAATCGAAAAAATGTCAGTCCTTATGTTGTTGAAACATTTTTTTAATATTGTAAACAAATCTTAGATTTTGTTATCTCAAGACATCTTAATTATATACTATTATAATATTTTGTTTTTGCATTGATTACACATTTTATTATCAACATTAGAAGTTAATGTTTTTTCTTAAAGGAAAAATCAACATTTAACAAATGTTTGTCATATTTTGTTTCCTTGAAAATGTTGTCTTAACATTTAAAATAGAGTGGCATTTGTTTTTTTATAAAACATTCCTCACAACATTATTTATCTGAACATATTATTTCTGTTTTAATATTATTGTAAATATGTTTCAAAAATAACATTTTATTTAATGTTGTATTATTATTATTAAAACATTCACTAAAAAAATATAATGTTACTTAAATATTTTTATACTGTTTGTTAGAAAACATTTGAAGTTAACAACTTTGGGACCTTACGGAAATGTTTTAAAAATGTTTTGTGTATAGTATAGCTGGGTATAGTATCTTGAAGACATACACTCTAAATTACAAGGATTTAAAATTAAATCTATTAGATTTACTTTTAAATCTTTCTTCGGCTGTGGTTAGGGACCAGCCGATCATGATTTAAAATAAATGTTTTGTTGGATTTAAAAAATATAAATCCAGATAGATTAAAAATGAAGCCCTTTTGGATTTGTTTTATGTTATATGTTATCTTATTAGGCCCCAGGCGAGTTCATGGCATCCTAATGAATTATTCATAATCAGTGATGCAGGCCACAATTTTCAGTTTTTAGTTTACTGTGCATGATACATTTACTAAATAAAGCGCTACTCACCAATTATCATGGCAAAAGAAAAAATAGAAGACTAAGAGAGGATTCGAACCCGTGACACCGAGCGTGGAGGTCCACAGCGTGACCACTACGCTACGTAAATCGATGATGGAAAGAGTGGTCTCATTGTAATCATATCCTTAACTCTAACCAAAACCGTAATCCTAGTTATGAATATTCATGAGTATAAAACTAAGAAAACTGAGCTTCAGAATACCGCAGTAGGTCACGTGTGAAATATCTCTGTTCTCATTCGTCAAATCTCCGATAACCTGGCGTTATTTTCCAATCCTTTGATGGATTGAAAATCACACCTTGGCCTTCGATTAACAATTGCTTTCGCGCGACTTTTTAAGTCTCCATAGATTTACAAATAATCTAAGTGTATTTATATTTGTTTTAATCCAAGCTACGATTTAGATTTTAAATCCCTGTAATTTAGAGTGTAGCACATCGCAGTTTATTTGTTTGCACAGATGTGCAAGGACTTGTTCCATGATAGCTCCGGCAGGGGCGGTCGTGATAGGGAACCCTCAGCGGGATGGCTCTGGGGTGCTGCTTTAAAGGGAAATTGTGTTACGTTTGTCTTGGTCTTAATCGTAATATTATTATTAATCTTAGTCTAAGTCATTATTGATCCTTGATCTTCGATGATTCAAATACTGATCAAAAGCGAATACTGTAATATCGGCTGTCGGTAATGACTTCTGCAAACACAACGAATTCACGACTCATCGTCGACTCCTGTACGAGCAGGTCGACCTGCTCGAGTGGAGTTCGTGTAGAGATCGTGTTGACGTCCAGTTGGTCTAGATGGTCTAGTACATATCGTATAGGGATCGTATATGCATCGGAATGATCGAGTAGAGATCGAAGTTGTTGTCAAGTATACGTCGCGAAGAAGTCGTGAATGGTCGGATGTGGGTCGTAAACGATCGAATATCGGTCGGGAAGAGATCGTGTCTAAGGACGATCAAGCATTTGGTCGAGATTGGTCGGGGTAAAAATGTGCCGATTGGGCGATCGAGCTTGATCGAGTTGATCGGATCGGCAGTGGGAACCCACCTTTAAGGAGTGGTCACATTGAACACGAATCCCCACGACTAGACCCGCGAATGCAATACGCATTGGTACAAATCTATGGCAAGCCGTTTTAACATTTATTCCTATTTCTTGCTACCAATAATTGAATTATTTATATCAGTTTATTTCTTGATATCAAGTATTACCAATACCGAAAAGTATTTCTTGATATCAAGAATGCATTTCTTGATATCGAGAATGCATTTCTTGATATCAAGAGTTAAATTTCTTGATAACAAGAATTGAATTCTTGATATAAAGAAATAGGAATAAATGTTAAAAATGGCTTGCCATATATTTGTACCAATGCGTATCATGTGTATAATTCGCGGGTCTAGTCGTGGGGAAGGCAATCGTCCGGCTCCGACCCACTACTTAAAGGGATAGTTGAGTTCTGGTAAGAAGGGTACAGTTTTGGTGAAACTGAATTTTAGTAACCAAAACCTGTATCATTACATTACAAACTAATAGTTATAACTAGAAAGGAACACAAAATTACAAATGACGTAGTAAAGATCATGTTATCATTCAAACAGAGCCGTTACAACGTAAGAGGGCGCTCTCTAAACACTCATCGGTTTCAACCATTTGAATAAAATATTGTGCATGTGATGCTTTGTTGAAATAGTGATTAGATAGAGAAATAACCTACAACTATTTAAATACCTATTTTGTAACTTTTTGAAAAGAGGAAGCATTTTTTTTGAATTTTTAACGGCTGGTTCAAAATTCTCTAATAAACCCGGGGCCCAGGGTTTATTACAAATTGTTATATTTATGGATATTTCAGCCGTCTCTGAACCGATTTTGATCAAACAAAGATGATTTTATTGTTTAAATATTATGCTCTTTCAAATTTTACACTCAGTTTTTCATTACCTCACAACAAAAAAGTAGTCTAGCGCCCTCTCTACCAAAACTCAACTATCCCTTTAATGCCAGTATGAAAGGAAAAGTTGTTTAGAACCATTAATATGCCATAACAAAAGCATGTGACGTCACTACTTCGGTACTCTATTGTAATTTTGTAATTTTAGCTCTGACGAAGATTATGCTAGGATCGAAAGCTAGGATCCTACTAGCCTTTTGTCAAGGCCCCCGCGCGAACACCCAACCGAGCGCGAAGCGCGAGACCCGAGCGCAGCGAGGATCAATACACTCTATATTATGTTGTGGGTACAACAGTACAAGAGGGACAATCATTATTTAGGATCGAACTCCCAGCCATATAGAGCCTTGACTAAAGGCTAGGATCCTACTCACTCACGTCAGAGTATTTCCTTAGAAAAAATATATATTGTCTAATTTATCCAAATTAGTGTTCTTAAGATTTGTTTATCATTCGATGCAAGTGTTATGTTGAATTATACATCGCTGCAGATCGGAATGTCGTGCTCTGGAAAGTTAATATTTATTTGGAAAACAATGACGTCATATCCTGGCAAAAAATCCTTAACCAGTTAACGCTCCTACAAAATTGGTCTTACACCAATGTAACCGCCAAAGGTGAAAGAATGTTCCACCTACAATTTTGATTTACCTCTACGACAGGCCTCACAGGTCACGTCCGAAGTCTCGGTACACGACGCCCTCTTTCGCTGGCCGGGTGGACATCTCGAGCAGAGCCTACACTGATGTCGCGCAGGCATACTTCCATTTCTCAAGGTCTCGGCCCAGTACCCGGGCTCGCACTTTTGAATATCCTGCAAAATGAGACGGAGAGGAAGCACAAGAGAGTGCTGGATATTTTAGTTTATAGACTAAAATTTAAAAGGAATGATTTTTTTCCCCGATAGGCCACCATATGACTGTAAATTAAATCATGCATTTTGAAAGGATACTTCTCTCATTAAAACATCGCAATATAATTTGAATTTATAATGACCGGTATCACATATTTTTCTTAAGACACTTTTTTTTAAAAAGCAGCTTCAATCGCAAATATCCAACTTGACAAAATGTTGATATTGCGCTTTGCACGAAACTCTTACAAATTATTTACACACATTCTACAGCTATCGGTTGGAATATTATTATAAGTATATTTCCATTACATGAATTTTAAGTTTTTTCCCCATTATACCACATTTATTTCTAGGCATTGCAACAATGCTAGTATATAGCCTTGAAATGCTTTTTTTTTTTCGGTTCCAAAAGAGACGTTTTTTTCTTCATAATTATGCATGATTTTTCATTTATATACATACAGAAAACATTGCAATAGCAGCTGTTTCGAAACATGATAATAAGCGATACGACATTGTGTAGAGCCAAGTGGGGAATTCCACCGGTACTATTCATAGACCATATCCCCGGGGTCTATAAAAACCAACGCTCCTAAAATGGGGGTAGGGGGGGGGGGGGGGGGGAGAGGGGCGATATTTATTATTGCCCCCATTTTTATTCCCTATGCGGGGCCCCCACTAATTTTTATGTTGTCAAAATAGGTTAACAAGTATATACAAACTTTGTCGTTTATGACACAGGCATGGCAAACCTGCCCCCAGTAGAACTGAGAGCTAGCCCCCTTACCCCATCCAAATTTGCCCCCTCGTGTGGCTTGATCCTTGATCCGCTGTTTGAAATGCCTGATGGTTGCAAAGTCACGAAATCAATTGTAATGCAAATTAACGTAATGTTTGTAAATTCATGCAAATATTTGACGATCGTTTAGACAAATTTAACATGCTTCAAGGTACTCAAATATAAGTTCAGACGCTTTGTGCATGGAGACAATTTGTATTCAATTTAAATATCCGATATCGAGCTGAATAAACTCGCTTGTAATAATTATTTGTTACATCGATTCTCTAATTTCATTCTTATTATCATGAGCGTCAACAGGCGGGGGACATTTGAAAGTGGAGGGGATGTTCCCCCCCCCCCCCCCCCCCCCACTTTTTCATAAATGTAAACATTATGTATGTCTGAATCCATAGCTTGCACTACATAATCATGTAAAATTTCTGTCTCACAGTTTCAAGGCAGAAACATGCAAAAGCTCCTTACCGTGGGAGGGGGACACCCCCTCCCACGCTCGGTCGCTTCGCTCCCTCGCAATGTCCCACTTTTGAGAACTTGACGCCCTTGGTTATATGAAAAACATGGATCGGCCCCAATGCCCCCCCCCCCCCCCCCCCGCCTCCTTTAATTCTACAGAGTGTATATTTATAGAAGCTGTCGCCATGTACTGCTCGTACGATAATCGAAATTGCTAGTTGTTTCTTGTCAAAGGGCTACCCACGCCCTCCCTTCACGTTGCTGGGTGAGTTGGCTTTGAGTACATGAACGTTTAATTAATTTTATGCTGATGTATGTGTGTGTCATTAAGCTCTTTTTAGATTAGGAACTTGACTGGATATTAATTAATACCATTTCCATGGATATAAATCCACTTTCTGAATGTCAGTATCAAATCTACAGACTAGGCATGGAAATACTTCGTCAAATTATCATGCATATGTATAGTCAAGCATATGGTCGTAAAAGTCAACAAAGTTGAGGGATGCATGACCATGTGTCTATATTATTCCATTTTCCAATCAAATATACCTACTCGGATATTTCAGAAGAATACAAAAATTAAAGTAGGTTTATTACAACTCCGTAACTGAAACGCATCCTCTGGTTATCACACTTTGGGGGGGGGGGGGGGGGGGGGGGGAGGGAAGGGGGGCGCTACAGCCCAAAGGCCACACTTCTCGATCCCCTTCAAATACATGTTATACAAAGTAAGGAGCCAAAAACGAATATATACACTGTGTTATACTTATAATTATACTATAAGTACCAAGCGAATATCACTTATGGAGCTGTATATGTCAATAAATACATCTTCGTATAAAATAGCATTAGTTATTAAATGAATAATTATATATGATATCTTGGTTTAAAAAATGATACATTGGTGAACAATACCGGCACACACAATCAATGATTAAATATATATAATTACATGATAGCGATAGATATCATTGTAAGCCAAGTAAACAATAAAATAAAAAAACCGTGTTTCTCGTCAGACTTTTTGAAAAAGAATGACGGAGGCCCTTGTATTTACTATTGTTGTGATTGTTAATTTCAGATGGCCAGTGCTACGACTCCTGTGAATAAGTTTAAGAACACCAAGAATCTTGACACTGAATAAATATCGAATTTGTTAATCTTGTTTAATAAATAGTAAATATCCATAAATATCGATAAGGCGTCCAAAAAGGGATGGGGGCGGGGATGAAAAACAAAAACAACACAACATAATTATGTTATATGTTTTTTCTTCATTTTACTTGGCGTAATAAATCTAGAATCTCACACTTACAGAAATATTTCTGATAATACTTTCCTAATTATAAGAACCAATGTTTAATATTAAGTACGTTTATATTGAAGAATATATTACTCTTAATATCACACTACACCAGATTCACTATGTAACTTATTTAGTGTGAGTGTATACATTTAAACAATTTTACGATATAATCCAGTACAACCGCAAATTAATTGCGTCATAACACAACCACTCATATTATATACAAATTGATGGGTGTTGGAAATCCCTGCATCAAAGATAACTCGCCAACAGAAACAGAAACATTTACTAAACGTTTCATTGGCATGCTGCATGCGCTTATGGTAGTAAGAGGCTTAACACAGTCATATTAAGAGAATAAAGCCCCGAAAGTGGAATTGAAACTTTCATTAGCATGTAAGAGCTCAAAATAATCTCGTGCATAGGCGCCGGAAGTGGGGGGGGGGGGGGGGGGGGGCGTGGGGGGGCCGCCCCCCCCCCCCCAATCCACAAAGTGGGGGGGCAAAACGCGTTTTTGCCCCCAAAAGCCCCCCCCCACAAAAAAAACGAAAAAGAAAGAAAAAGAATGAAAGAAAGAAGAAAAAGGATAGAAAATATTAAATGATATCAGCCAATACTTGTTAATTCTAACGTTTTAAAACCTGATTTATACATCCATTAAAGTTTTCGCTGCGCGCTTCGCGCGTGTAACTTGCGTATGGTGAGGCTACGTCTCGAGTGGGTTTTCTGTTCGGTCCACGTAGTTCCTGTGTAACGGTGTTATTGCTCTGCTGTTTAGTGTTGATGCACCAAATCGCACATTACAAGTAAATAAATGCAAAATTTTACCCTCCCCTCTGGCTCTGCCCCAGCCCTCGGTCGCTTCGCTCCCTCGGGACTCATTTTTGCTGTAAGCTATGTTGTTGGATCATACATAATGTGGCATATGTGTTATGTTTTATGCACCATGCAAATATTCCCCGTGGAGGGGGATCCCCCTCCCAAACCCTCCCCCTCGGGACTCATTTTTGGCTGTAAGCTATGTTGTTGGATCATACATAATGTGGCATATGGTTTATGTTTGTATGCACCTGATTGCTCCATTTCAAGTATATAAAGCAAAATCTCCCCGTGGGAGGGGATACCCCTCCCCAAACCCTCCCCTCTTGGCTCTGCCCCAGCCCTCGGTCGCTTCGCTCCCTCGGGACTCATTTTGTGCTGAGCTATGAAGTTGGATCATACAAATGTGGCATATGGTTTATGTTTTATGCACCAGATTGCACCATTTCAAGTATATAAATGCAAAATCTTCCCCGTGGGAGGGGGATGCCCCCTCCAAACCCTCCCCTCTGGCTCTGCCACAGCCCTCGGTCGCTTCGCTCCCTCGGGACTCATTTTTGGCTGTATCTATGTGTTGTTTTTATGCACCAGATTGCACAAATTCAAGTCCCAAAATGCAAAAGCTCCCTAGACCGTAGGAGGGGGGCAACCCTGTGAGTGTGGTTGGCATGAGCCCCTAAACACATAATTCGTGGCCCCCTTTGGGTTTGCCCCCCCAATCCAAAACTACTTCCGGCGCGCCTGACTCCGTGCCTATAGTACGCCTTATAATACGGTATATTGAAATGCCATCCCAAGAAAAGCTATAAATCTAAGTATATACGTAAGAACG
>JBAMJV010006894.1:0-36716 GCA_037951105.1 Echinarachnius parma | reverse complement strand
GGGTTTAATCCTCCAAACCCCCCCCCCCCCCACCCCCCCCCCCCCCCTAGGTACGTGATTTACCCATAATTATTGCCACTCACTGGCACTGCACTTTTTCCTTTTTCCTTTGGAACTTTGGAAAAAAATTGCACTTGCAATCGGTAGGTACATGTTAAATGGAAGTTAGCGGAACTTTACAAGCAGCCCCCCCCCCCCCCCCCCCCACCAGTAGTATACGCCAGTGATTATACATGAGTGCCCACCCCCCCCCCCCCCCCCCTACCTCCCGGTAAATACCTTGTTGCTAGCTTCTTGTTCAGCTCCTCTGTGATTGCATCGATGGGTTTGACATTGAACAGCCAGGGCTCGATGCGGACTGTATCCATCATCTCCGCTAAGACAAACATGGTGACGCTTGTATCGGATCACCACATCTCCACACTAGAGCTAGAAAGGCAGGCTGAAATGAAGACAAAATAAGCATAATGGTCAGATGTGCAACTTGTGCAGCTAAAATAGAAATTGGCTTGATAAAAATTCATTGGAATTTCATTATTTATGCCTTCTTCAGTAAAAAAAAAAAAAAAAAAAGCTTTACAATGGCGCCCTGTAAAAAGTAGTCCCTGAAAAGTAATTGGTTAGCTAAAGTGACTTGTACATGTATTTGGCCAAGTTAGAAGCTGAACGACAATGCAGTGATTCACTGATTCATTCAAATTGTGCCCATCTCACTTCCGCTCGATTCAGGTCTGCATGTTATAACTTGTGAACAGAAGATGGGAGTTGAAATAAAACATTATAAGTGACATACAACTGGATAAATAATTTCATCTAGGAATGATACAAGGAAATACAAAATAAACAATAACATCTTAAAAAGTGGCAGATAATTGTATTGTAGTTAAACAGTGCAAGTACGATGTGCGCAGTAGCGCACTTGCACTGTATGTTACTACATACAGTGTATTGCAAGGCAATTTAGGACCTCGATTATCAACACAGCTGTCCTGAGGCTGTGCCACTGGCTAAAAAGTGCTGATATTTTAAAATCTTTTGGTCCATCAACAACTTATTTTACTCTTTATTTTTACTCTTTTTTTTACTCTTTCTCTTTTTTTGCTCTTTTTTTACTCTTCTTTTTAAAACTCTTTTTACTAGGCCCTCTAGGGCAGGCCTATTTACATCGACCCTCAATTATAATGATTTATATTATCCCGAGTTATGTACAAATTTAGGTAGGAAATCAATTCTGGTACAAACAATCATTGAAAATTGCATTCCCTAACTAATGATTCACACACTGATTTTGTCACAATGAATGATAATATTGATAACAAATACTCGCATATAGCACCAAGGGAGCAGAGCTATGCTGCCCTGTGTGGGAACAATGTGGGCCAGTACAACAAAAGTTTGTCAAAATTTCACACAAAATTTATTTGCAAATGTTTCATTTATTCAGCCTCTTTCTTGATAACAAACAGCATATTTTTAGATTCTATAACAAAATTACATCTTGAAAATTACTCACTCATTGTTCCTTGTTCCAAATGATTTGGCCTGCCTCCTCCATTTGTCAGTAAAATGCTGCCAGGCAATGTAAAGTGTGGCTGGGTTGAGGTCTTGAGGATTGCAGCTCCAAAGTCATCTGCTTGAGTGATGCACGTCACGTTGTGGACACCAGTTTGGCAACAACTTCGTCAATCTCGTGGCAACAGATGCAGTCGCCGACCTCAAATGATGGCAGCACCTGGCATTGATTACACCAATACCTGAAAATGTAACGAATTGGAATGTTAATATAAATGTGAGCATACAAATACTAGATGTTTCAGCAAAAAGGTTTTCGTTCATAATTTGATGTTTGTATTATTCATCTTCATATTTCGAATCGATCAAATTTCTGTGATATGGAAATTGAATTACAGTCAACTCTGCCTAAGTTGAATCTCTTGGGACTGAAGAAATAGCTTCAACTTAGAAAAAAATTGACTTATGAGGGGTAAAAAACAATAGAATATAAAGAGAAGGGGACTTGAATAGACCTTCGACTTAGGCGATTATTAGACTTAAAATGTGACTTCGACTAAGGCAGAGTTGACTATATAGCCCTACTAGTAATAAGGTACAGGCAGAAAATATATCTAATGAAAAAATAAATTATAATGATAATGATAGACAATCATTTATATTGCCAGGTACATTGTGTACCCATTTATTACACCTAGGTTGAGGTGGATACATAAATACAAGTATTTTCACTGTCAAAGTAATTTCTAAAAAGTGTCCATGAAAACAATACTATAGGTTGTTACAAAATTTGTTGATCTACAGGCGATATGCCGATCAACACAGAGACATCATAATATAATAGAGCTGAGCATTGATTTGCTTGTGGGTGGATGGCAATTCACATGGTATAAATGCCTGGCGTGCGTGTGAGCCGACCAGTCACCTTATGCACTACCAGTCGCACTGCCAAATGGAACACAACTTTGCATACAACTCGCAAATTTCGATCTTGTTTTTGTGCTAATATCTGAAAAAATATTCACCTAGAATTGTTTTGTTCATGTTTTTTCCGTAGACTAAAGTAATAGTATTTGAATTATTTTATTATTTTGTTTCAGTGAAATAAACTGAATTAAACGAAGAATATATGCGTGTTTGTGTGTTTTTTTTTAAGTTGCGAAATGAATGGCGCATGCCATAGCCATAGACGGTAGAGCAGCTACTTAGACAAATGTTATTTTCACACAATCAACTAACTTAATTTCACAATCAGATGAATCTAAATCTAATCAAGGGTAGAGCAGCGTCCTAGAGATCCTGCCGGCTGCCAATGACATTGGCCATTTGGCATGGCCATGGGCCAGTTTGTAGAATAATTAAACGGTCTATGAAATGATGAATACACACTAAATATTCTATAGTTCGTTGCAATGAATTTTACTTAATTTAGATATACCGAAACTCACCAATTATCTCTATTATTGGGATCAAGTCTGGACATATCCACTATCGCCCTCGCGGCTCCATTCACTCCACCAGCACCATCATCGTCTTCCGGGCCGCGCCGCCGGCGCCCCGGCCCGGCCCCGTTAGCTTTGGCCTCCGGGATCGTGTTGGTACGCCTGGGGTAGTAAAATCGCTGGCGCTGCGTCTCCTCCGTCTGGTATCTTCGGCCGTCATCACCATCATTATCTTCTTCTCCTTCCGTTTCAAACTCGCCCAACTCACCATCATCATTGTCACTGTCGACAGAAGATTCATCTGAGAATGAGTCATTCTCTTCAATCTCTATTATTTTTGAGCACTTATTTTTATGCCCCTCTAGCTCTCGGTTAATTTGCGTTAGGACACCCTCTCTTGTTCTCCTATTGTCAGTTCGTTTCAGTTTTTGATCTTATTTCTGAAGTTGTCTTTATTTCTGAAGTTGTCTTTATTTTTGAAGTTGTCTTTATAATTTATAATTTTCTGTGGTTGTCTTTATTTCTGTGGTTGTCTTTATTTCTGTGGTTGTCTTTATTTCTGTGGTTGTCTTTATTTCTGTGGTTGTCTTTATTTCTGTGGTTGTCTATAATTATGTGGTTGTCTTTATTTCTGTAGTTGTCTATATTTCTGAAGTTGTCTTTATTTCTGTGGTTGTCTATATTTCTGAAGTTGTCTTTATTTCTGTAGTTGTCTATATTTCTGAAGTTGTCTTTATTTCTGTGGTTGTCTATATTTCTGTGGTTGTCTATATTTCTGAAGTTGTCTTTATTTCTGTGGGTTGTCTATATTTCTGAAGTTGTCTTTATTTCTGTGGTTGTCTATATTTCTGAAGTTGTCTTTATTTCTGTGGTTTTTGTCTTTATTTCTGAAGTTGTCTTTATTTCTGTGGTTTTTGCCTTTATTTCTGTGGTTGTCTATATTTCTGAAGTTGTTAATTTTGGCTCTTTTGGCCGCCCATACATACTACCGAAGCATACTCTAGCTTGGACCGTACGAGAGAGATGTATGCCATTTGTTTTCACTTCTGTTGGACATTGTCTTCCAAGATTTCTCCGAATGAATCCAAGGGTCCTTGAGGCCTTGTTTGTGACCGCAATTACATGCGATTTTCAGCTTAGACGCTCATGTTGCTCGATACCACGATATGCTTTGCTGGCCACACCAAGATCATCTCCCCATGTATTTATGGGTATGTAAAAAAGGAATATCTATATTGTTTAGGATCGTTTAGTTCATATGACAATAGAACTAGTCTGTTTCTACAGATAGCATATGAATAAAAATATGTTGGTGACCATATATTTCTACATTAGATGCTGCTGGAGTGTATTACTAAAACTAACACTACTCACTGGGCTACATCAAAGGATTATTTCGGTATGTTTGTTCCCTTTAAAGCTTTGTGAATGATGATTACATCTTTTTCCTTCATTATGTAATATTTTCCTAATTGTAATCTTAAATAAGTTCACATTTTCCGGAGGCCTATTATAATAATAATAATAATAATATCAAGCATTTATAAAGCGCCATCTATCTAGGTAGCCTATTCCGAGGCGCATAACACTCAAGCTCTGCTTTTTACCTAGGCCTCTACACACGTGTTTTGGTCTTTGATTTTAAAAATTTGGTATAAATAATAATTTATTTTGGTATTTATTGCTATTTTGTATTTTCAAATCTTTAGTATATATATAATTCAATATTTGATATTGTTAGTTTGCACATACCTTTATACTTTGTATACTAATTATGTTGACAAGGTGTGGAAACAAAATTAATCAAACAAATCAAAAAAATATATATATTTTTAAATTCTAATGAAATTACTTGTTTCTTTATCAATACCCTCTCTTTTCTTCCTTTTCTCTCTCTCACTTTCTTTCGTCAGTGTTACCTCTATTCCAGCCGAAATACCACATTTCTCTTGCATTTCTTTAATAGCTTACCATTGAAAACATTCTCTTTCATCAAAATAGAAATACAATTATGTTTACCTGAGTATTTTTTTCTTTTTCTGTTTTCCCATGCTTTTATTTCACTTATCTTGGGTGCATGCCAAGGTTGCGTCACCCTCAAGACTAGAGCTAGTCCTGCTGATATTGTGTAAGCGATAACAACAAAAGTATTCAGTTTTCAAAGTGTTTTGCAATCTGCATCATCACCTTTCTTTTGAAGAGTATCAGAAACGACATATCATCAATCCAGAGTAGTAATAGAGACTGCATAATCTACAACCTAACACGGAAGCTGTCCCCACAATTCAACAAGCTCAGAAGAAAGTTTGCTTACGGTGAGTTGGCTTTATGTATGCATATCCAGGTATATTGGACAGGGGCGTCGATCACGGGGGGGATGGGGGGATATATCCCCCCAATATTTCAGGTGGCGGGGGGGATGGCCCTATATTATCATCCCCCCCAATATCTGGGGTTCAAAAATATATAATAACATTAAAATTAAGGAGCATTGCCCCCTCTCATGAATGGAAGTTGTTGTTATATAATTATAGTCTTCTTTAAACCACTTTTTGGTAATGCTAAACTGCCCAAATCCAAAATGTTACGGGGCTGCGCCCCTGGAACCTTCATTAAGGTTAATTGACCCAGTACCAGCCATGTACTCATTAAATAGTTTTATTCAGGACTTCTCTCTTGGCAAACTTTCAGGCGATCCTGCCCACTGTGCGTTAGCGCTTCGCTCACTAAAATTGAGCTAACTATTCAATAGTTAACTTTGTATTTCCTATTAACATATTATACAACATCTTTATTTCTGGATATTACAAATCCCAAAGCTTCCGGGGGCTACGCCCCCTGGACCCCCAATAAGCGTTCCAATGTGGGTATACCTTGACTTATTCTATTCAAGGTTCCATCAGGATGATTGCAATCGACAGTATTTATCTATCAGGCTAAAATTCATCCATACTTGGACAGTGCCCTCATCATAACAGGATGCTTGCAATGTGCACTTAATAATCTTCCAATCTATAAACAGCTAATTCAAAAGCCAATTAACTAAAGAATAGTTAACTCTATATTTTCATATAGACAACATATTTATATCTGAATATTACAAATCCAAAAGCTTCCGGGGGCTCCGCCCCCTGGACCCCCAATAAGCTTCCCAATGTGGGTATCCCATGACTGATGCTATTCCGGGTTCCATCAGAATGATTGCAATGTATGTATCTATCAGGCTTAAAGGGGTAGTTTAGTTTTGGTAGAGAGGGCGCTGCACATCGCAATTTTTTTTGTGAGGTAATGAAAAACTGAGTGTCGAATTTGAGAGAACATGCAATTTTAATGGCAGAATAAACTTTATTTGGTCAAAATCGACCCAGAAACGGCTGAAATATCAATAAATATATCTGATCTTATAATTATTTGGGGCCCAAATAATTAGATGATTTTTTGAAAAAATTAAAAAAATGCTTGCACTTTTTCAAAAATATTCAAAAGCGTTTTTTAAATGGTTGTTGATGATCTCGCTATTTAATCATTATATCAACAAAACATCACATGCATAATTTTGGTTGAAAATGGTTGAAACCAATGCCTTTTAAAAAAGCGCCCTCTTGTGTTTTAATGGCTCTTTTTGAATGATAACAGGCGTTTTACTTGGTCGTTTGTAATTTTGTATACCTTTCGAGCATGGTGGAGTTATAACTATTAGTTTACAATGTTACTGTGCAGGTTTTGGCTACTAAAGTTCAGCCTTACCAAAACTAAACTACCCCTTTAAGTTCATATTGGACAAAGCCCAGCTCATAACATGATGCTTGTAATGTGCACTTAATAATCTTCCAATTTCTAAACAGCTGAATTCAAAAGCTTTGCCCCCCCCCCCCCCCCCCCCCCCCCTCAGCCATAAAAACCCGGGCACGCTGTTGGGTTGTCGATTCGCTCCCTCGCCAGAGATGGGCAAAATGTCGAATCATCCTCCCCAATGGCGAGAAGAAATCGACGCCCTTGATATTGGAGTTGTAGCAACTCTTATTTTCTTAACATTTATTGTGTATTACATCGCTTTGAGAGTTTGCCGAGGTCAGCACACTTTTGTTAATTAACATATTATTCGTTGTTACGGCAACGGCGACCTTTGGAGCCAATTAACCAGAGATGTACGCGCAAGGTGGCGACAGATTCGATTTTCACAGCACTGTGTACTATAGCTCTCCGTCTACCGGTACCACGCACGCATTGTATCGTCTCAGTCACCCACGTTTAGTCGCACGTTTACCCCAGAATTTGGGCACTTTAACCAGCGGAGTTCCGCTGGCATTTAATTTACACTCGTGGACTTTTTCGTCTTCTTATACGACGCGATTATTGACTTTATACCTGTAAGTTCCAGGATAGTTTTCGTTGCACCAGAGACTGGATTTGTATAGCTTTAACATTCTTTTCGCTCGCGCTGACCGAGGGGTTAATGCAATATTGTTTAGAGTTAGTATCGCGTTTATCCGTATCTTCAAGCTAGGTAGCGAAACTTTTAGAAACGCGTATATTGTAATCGACGTATCGCGGGAAAGACACCATAGCGAGACGCCATCTTGTTTTCGGAAGCGACCATCGATTGTCAAAGACTTCGCGGAGTTCGCCCAAGACCCGAGTATCAATCTGTAGCTGACAGAGCTTTTGGTGAGTGGATATATAGTAACAGTAACAATAGTTTTCACAGAGTCTACCACCTCCCTAGTAGGCTATGTCAGAGAATAATCTGGACAGATATGGATGAATATTGTTCATGTTACTTTTTAGTGGTACTTGTTTCAACATTTTATGTCAGAATGTTAACTTACATTTTTTGTTATATAAATATCTGTATCAGGTTTGTTTGTGAATGATTCAAAGGGTACTTGGCATGGATTATATTCATATTAAAGCAGCAGGGGTGTCGATCCGTTTTTTAGATTGGGAGGGCGAAATTTGAAAAAAATTTCCAGAGTGACCACTGAGAGAGCTAAAAGCCCCACATTGGCATGCCCGGAAGTTTTATTATGCGCTCATTGAAAGTGTCTTGATGGCTCGAAAACCTGACTTTGGGGGGCACCCACATTTGGGGACAATAATGGGGGTCCAGGGGGCGGAGCCCCCGGAAGCTTTTAGATTTCAGACATTTGCTCCTAGCATGGGTGTTAAAATTGTATAAAATAGTGAACCTACTCATAACGTATTTTTAAAGGGCATAGCGAGGAAAAGATCATGTATACTATAGAGCCATCGATATAGTCTAGGGCATTGGGCTCCCATGAAATTAAGCAAGGACGTCAACAATTTCTCAAAAGACATTGCGAGGAAGCAAAGCGACCGAGCGGGGGAGGGTGTGGGAGGGGTGTCCCCCTCCCACAGTAGGGAGCTTTTGTATTTTTGGGCGTGAAATTGTGTGATTTGGTGCACACCTGAGACAGGAATTTCACGTAATATGAAGTATATAGGTATGGAACCAAACATACATAATGACAAAAGGAGGGGGACAATCTGCTCCTTTTTCAAATGTGGGGGGACATGATATTCCAATTTGATTTGCGTTCAGCGCATATGTACCGAGATTATTTTATTTTCATCTATATATGAGGGTTTAATAAACTTCGTTTGAGGTGTGCGTTTGAGAAATTACGCTGCCCAACACATTACAAAAGGTGAGTTCCCGCAACCCAAATGAAACTTGCAATATGAGAAACTGTATGCGCGCGGCAAAAAAAGAGATTTACAGTCCTTTTCAAACTAAAAAACGGCTAGTTTGAAGATTAATTATTGATAAATGTGTCTTTCCCCTCTTTGGCATTATATCACTCGATTTTTTTCTTCCTCATTTTCGGAATTATTGGGGGGGGGGGCGACCGCCCCCCTGCCCCCAGGATCGACACCCCTGTAAAGCAGAATAGTCAGCTAAAGTGTATTGTTTGGAGATGTTTGTATTTCACGCACTAAACCAATAAGTTGGTCACAAATACCTCATGTCCAAATTTAGAAACTCTTTGCAAGTAAATGAGTGTGTCGTACATGCAAGTATGTTTCACGCGCAATGTTTTTTGTCCACCCGGCCATATGGTTCCACCTGATCTCCAGAAATCCAATCCATAACAACGTTTCATGAAATAGCCCCGTGAGGCGTTAGTAGATAATGCTTAGAGGGGTCTATTTGTTGACATGTTCAAAAAGTGATGAATGGTTGATACAATGTATATTGTTATTATCAGATATCTCCATTGGGTTGTGTGTGAAAATCTCAAGTTGAATGGATTTTATACGGTCGAGAAATTAGCAAAATAAAAGTGATATTCATTAACTAAATTGCACTTTGTACCAGTGGATACAGTAACTTCTGAAAACTTAAATCGTAATTTTTTTCTTTTTAACGGAAGGGATTTCAAAATCCACCATACCTGGCCTATGCTTCTGTTGTTAATACAAATAAAGGGAACCGCCAAAACTACAATTGGATTTGGAGGATTTGGACAGTGTTACTAGATAACTTTAATCCTGAACGTTTGGGGCAAGCCTCTGTTAAAACAGATGGAATTTGCAATTTAAATGAAAAGAAATGACATTCCCAAAATGTGTTCATAAAATGAAATGCAATCATATCAGTAAGTTCAATACAATATTGACAATCGCATCTTCAGATATAAATCATTGTTGTTTTGTTGGTTCTTACATTCGTCACAAAAGTATTGTTTTATTTTTGTACAGCAATTCTTGCGTCTTATATTTTCCCTTGAGCGGTCCCGAGTGCGAAATGGATTTTTTTCGAATGTTTGTTTTAGACCGTTCAGGACTAATTTATTTTGCTATAAATTGAACTCTCCATAGACCCAGTTCAGCCCGAGTACGTTCAGGACTAGTCCTGAAATAGTGAATGTTGTTTATATAGTGTTATTGTTATATTTCTCATCTCTCTATTCCGCATTTCATAAGGATGTTCCAGTAATGAAAAGTCATCCAACAAAAATCAGAGTTTGTTAAAAGTATTTTCTTTGTTTAATACATTTTTGGTAAGTTTTTGCATTGTCCCATTTCATAACGTCTATCCGGTTTCTGATAATTACATATTCAATTATTCTCAATGTTGTACTGGTTTGGGGGACAAAATTGTGACATTGAGCGTGAAATATGCAACCACCAAGCATTTACACATATCAGTTATCTTTAGCTTCAATGTAGCCTATCCGATATGCGTCGGGCTTTCTAGCAAGTACTAATCGCGTTATGTGGACGGAACCACCGATGTCCGAACCCTATCCCAACGCCTATCATCACTCGTTTACTCAAACAGTTAAGTTTCTTTTATTTACTTTGTTCGCTGTGCGCTGTGCGTACAATTTCTACGAACCCCCTGCGAAGCTCTTTCATGAATATTTATGTGACATGGACCAAAATAGGCCAATGAGCGATGAGGCTGTAACGTCATAATTTTTTAACTCTATGCATGCATGCAGTGGCCCAGAGTTACACACAGCATGCACAGTATAGTGCGCTTTGTACACGCGCTGTGCGCTGTCAGAGCCGTATTTGTGTGTATGTGTTTGTGTGTGTGTGTGGGTGTGTGTGTGTGTGTGTGTGTGTGTGCGTGTGTGTGTGTGTGTGTGTGTATATACGTGTATGTGTCTGTGTATTGATCATGTGTGCGTCGGTGTATATGAACCCACAACATGTGTAGATGCATTGCTTCATATGCACAGGTACACATCATAGGGTACTGCTGCAAAGCGCCCGTTGTTTGAGTTGGCCAAAATCTGTTTATATACGGCTCTGTGGCCGAGTTCACCTGCAAGGCTTATGAATAATGCATGAAAATACACTCGTCACACATACAATAAACATATAAGAATAATGATGAGTAAATGACTGATGATAGGCGGATGCGCTCCGCGCATCGGGTTCGAGAACACCGGTTTTCCGTCTCCATATTAAACGCGATTAGTACTTGCCAGAAAGCTCAGACGCCTATCGGATAGGCTAGCTTCAATGTGAATAGGATCTGTCATACTTTTGAATTCATCACCCAGACTTAGGAACAGACCAATATAATATACAACTAACAAAGTTGATCGAAACATTTTCACTAAAGTAATGTAAATTTGTGCAATTAGGTTGAATGCCCACCATAAACTGCGAGATCTGTATCCCGCGTTTTTTCTTCTTTCTTTAATTTGGAAAGATTTACCCCACATGACTAACGAGTCTTCAAAAATATGTAAATATGCATTCAAAACCTAGATTAAAAGTTTGCTCATATACATGTATACATTAAGGAGTGGTCACATTGGACTATGGCAAGCCGTTTTAACATTTATTCCTATTTCTTGATATCAATATTTGAATTATTGATATCAGTTTATTTCTTGATATCAAGTATTACCAATACAGAAAAGTATTTTTTTGATATCAAGAATGCATTTCTTGATATCAAGCAAGAATTCGATTTCTTGATATCAAGAATTGAATTCTTGATATCAAGAAATAGGAATAAATGTTAAAAACGGCTTGCCATAGATTTGTACCAATGCGTACTGCATTTGTAGGGTCTTGTCGTGTCCAATGTGACCACTCCTTTAGGAGTGGTCACATTGGACACGACTCCCCACGACTATTTCTTGATATCCTATTTTGATATCCTATTTCTTGATATCAATAATTAAATTCTTGATATCACGAAATCGAATTCTTGATAATCAAGAAATGCATTCTTGATATCAAGAAATGCATTCTTGATATCAAGAAATACTTTTCTGTATTGGTAATATACTTGATATCAAGAAATAAACTGATATCAATAATTCAATTATTGATATCAAGAAATAGGAATAAATGTTAAAACGGCTTGCCATAGATTTGTACCAATGCGTACTGCATTCGTGGGTCTAGTCGTGGGGAGTCGAGTCCAATGTGACCACTCCTTAAGCATATTCATTCATTTGTATTTTCAGTCATGGCGAGTAAATCTGGAAAAGACGTTACATTTGTAATCTGCTCCGTCTGTAACCAGACAGATACATCACCAGCGGTTCGGTACTGCGAACAGTGCAACGACTCCATGTGTGATACCTGCGCAGAGGCTCATGGGAAATGGAAGAAGTTCAAGGGCCACAATGTGGTTAGCAGCATGGATGCCGTCACGGATTGGAAACTCCAGATGCCACCGATAAGGAGCTGCAAGCTTTCTCTAAAGCACCCATACGATACGGTGGCTTTGTCCGATGGACGGTTGGTTATCGGGTATTACGGTTCGATGGTTGGACAGGTGGGAGATGGAGGGATAGAGGTCTTCTCTGTTGATGGGCAGAAGGAAACCGTGGTGAAGGGTGTGAACGTGTGCAATGTATCTGTCTTGTCTGATGGTCGCTTTGTTGTCCGATATCGTGATAGCAATATGAGTATGTACACAGACGTTTGGAAGAGGCTAGAAGTTCAGTTCGAACCACCCTCAAAGCCTGTTGGCTGTTACGGCATGTGTGTAGACAGAGATGACAACATCTATGTTGGTGCATGCGGTCAGAGCGGTAATATCGCCGTATTCCGGCCACAGGGTGGTGCCCCATATCGGGAGATTCCTTTCGACTTTTACTGCCATTTTGAAATCTACCACATGAATCATAGATTTAGATTGGTAGTGGCTTACCATGACAAATGCAGTGTCATTGATGATAGGGACGGCACGGTCTTCCATCGTATCGTGTTAGGTATGAAGTATGACATACCCTATTGGCAAAGTGTATACCATGTCATGAGGGATGATAGCATACTCGTGACAAGGCCACCGAAGATCGTCAACTACGCAGACAACCTGGCTTTTTTCAGAACAGTCATCGAGATTACTAGTATAGATGAAGGATTATTCGGTCTGGTAGAATTGCCGACCGGAGTGATCGTTGTAGTATCGGAAAATCAATGTAGTTTCTTTAAACCTGTATAAGAGAATTAGTTACTTTCAATCGGGATGCCCCCCCCCCCCCCCTTTCGGCCGAACTCCTCCGCGATTTGTTTTTCTTATAGCTCCAAAACGGGTGACGATGTTGACCCACCGCTTTGTGACTTGTTTCTGTTGTTGTATCACTTTGCATAACAAAGGTGTTATAAATTAGACCGTAAAATACTGTGGATATGTTAATAACACTTGTAGTTATATTCCCATAAACATTGTATACTTTCTACGGTACACACGAATACACATAACGGACAGTTACATTATAATCGTTATAAAATGATATATTCATTTTTGTTTTCTTTTGTGATTATAATCATTTTATCTTATTGATGTTACTTGCACTTTAAAAACAAAATGATATCACAGATTATTGACGAGCTTTCATGAACGCAATGTATCATAATTTGGAAAGGATTTGTCTATCTTGTTTATGAAGTAGTTTCGTTACAATCAACCTCCTATATAGACAACATGATCAAGACATCAAACTTGTATGTTGCAATGATATCCTGGTTGCATATGTATATCAAAACTTGACAAGTTTTGTATATTTAAATCCGATTCTACACAAAAGTAGTCAGTTGCTATATTGTGTCATAATAAAAATGGGCAAACTAGCGGACAATCAGAACTACCCTGTAAGTATAACGTTGAAACTCACTGGTCTATAATACTATGATACTCCACCCATTGTATTTAATTGAATATACTATTACTATTCACCAGATCGGAGGTCGCAGATTTTACACTTGTATGATCTTTTGATTTCCGTTTCTGTTTGTGTGTGTGTACTTGCTGTTGATCATAATTATACTTAAATATGCCTTCGGTCAAGAATAACAATGCAATGCGCTGCTTGCATTGTAATTTATGGGGACATTTTAACTGCTCGAATATGTCTCTAGATGTTTTTAGATCAAACGTTGATTGGATATGCGATACTTGATTGTTCGATGAATTACCGTTATCTGAATGATATACATATAATTATTTGTCTCATAATAATGATGCATCATTTAATGATCCACCAAGTCAGTCTGGCACTCATAATGCACCATACATTCCAACAAACATTGATGACCAAAACTCAGTTGATAAAATGAAATGTAAATTAAAAGAACATCATGGCCTCATGGACAGATCCTCTTTTACAAAACGTCTGAACAGTTTCCAGTTGACGGATGGGGATGAATGTAACACACACAAAAAATCAGATCGAACAGCCCTATATTTTGGATTCTATGAATGAAAAACGAATGCGTCCCTCCATCAGACTATATATCGGTCAATAAAATAGTTTAACTGATTTAGCATAATATTACAACTATATTGTACTTATTCTTGCAATGGTATTGTGAAGCCGACATTTGTAAAGGTATGTCACGGACAAAAATGAAGAATATGTAATTACATGTAGTCAGTTTAAGCGAGGTATGGTTATTTTGCCTAGTGTGCGGTCATGCTATTCGTATGTGTGTGCGGGTCACGTAGCTAGCGCGAGTCACGTAGGGGTCACGCATAGCGTTGTGGTACTTCTTGGAATCCCTGTACGAACTTCCTCACTGGGTGAATATACATATAATCATAGGCGCCGGAAGTGGGGGGGGGGGGGGCAGGGGGGCGGCCGCCCCCCCCCCCCCCCCAATCCAAAAAGTGTGGGGGGGGGCAAAACACGTTTTTGCCCCCCCCCCCCCCCCCAATAAGCCCCCCCCCCCCCCAAAAAAAAAAAGGGAGAAGAGTGGGAAAGACAAAATTAAAATGTATGAGCCAATACTTGTTAATTCTAACGTTTAACAAATAATTCATACTTTATGTTTAAGTTTTCGCTGCGCGCTTTGCGCGCAAACAAATGATCTAAATTTGTTGTGTAACTTGCGTATGGTACGTCTGGGGTGGGGTTTTCTGTATCTGATCCACGTAGTTCCTGTGTAGGCTGCCATTGCTCTGACTGTTTGTGTGACGTGCACCAGATAGCACCATCCAAGTATATAAATGCAAAATCTTCCCCGTGGGAGGGGGATACACCCTCCCAAACCCTCCCCCTCTGGCTCTGCCCCAGCCCTCGGTCGATTCGCTCCCTCGGAACTCATTTTTGGCTGTAGGCTATGATGTTGGATCATACATAATGTGGCATATGCTAATCATGTTTGTATGCACCAGATTGCTCCATCCAAGTATATAAATGCAAAATTTTCCCCGTGGGAGGGGGATACCCCCTCCCAAACCCTCCCCCTCTGTTGTTAGATTATACATAATGTGGCATATGGTTTATGTTTGTATGCACCAGATTGCACCAATTCAAGTACAATGTATATAAATGCAAAATCTTCCCCGTGGGAGGGGTATACCCCCTCCCGAACCCTCCCCCTCTGGCTCTGCCTCAGCCCTAGGCTGATTCGCTCCCTCGGAACTCATTTTTGGCTGTAGGCTATGATGTTGGATCATACATAATGTGGCATAATTATGCTAATCATGTTTGTATGCACCAGATTGCTCCATCCAAGTATATAAATGCAAAATTTTCCCCGTGGGAGGGGGATACCCCCTCCCAAACCCTCCCCCTCTGGCTCTGCCCCAGCCCTCGGTCGCTTCGCTCCATCGGGGTTCATTTTTGGCTGTAAGCTATGTTGTTGGATCATACATAATGTGGCATAGGGTTTATGTTTGTTTGCACCAGATTGCACCAATTCAAGTATATAAATGCAAAATCTTCCCCGTGGGAGGGGTATACCCCCTCCCAAACCCTCCCCCTCTGGCTCTGCCCCAGCCCTCGGTCGCTTCGCTCCCTCGGGGTTCATTTTTGGCTGTAAGCTATGTTGTTGGATCATACATAATGTGGCATAGGGTTTATGTTTGTTTGCACCAGATTGCACCAATTCAAGTATATAAATGCAAAATCTTCCCCGTGGGAGGGGTATACCCCCTCCCAAACCATCCCCCTCTGGATCTGCCCCAGCCCTCGGTCGCTTCGCTCCCTCGGGACTCATTTTTGGCTGTAAGCTATGTTGTTGGATCATACATAATGTGGCATATGGTTTATGTTTGTTTGCACTAGATTGCACCAATTCAAGTATATAAATGCAAAATCTTCCCCGTGGGAGGGGTATACCCAAACCCAAACCCAAACCCTCCCCCTCTGGTTCTGCCCCAGCCCTCGGTCGCTTCGCTCCCTTGGGACTCATTTTTGGCTGTAAGCTATATGTTGTTGGATCATACAAAATGTGGCATATGCTTATGTTCTTATCCACCAGATTGCAAAATTTCAAGTCCAAAAATGCAAATGCTTCCTACTGCTACCGTGGGGGGGGGGGGGGGGGGAGACACCCCCCCCCCCCCCCGCTCAGTCACGTCGCTCCCTCGGGCTTGGTCGCTTTATCCTTGCAATGTCTCACTCTTACCTCTGGCAACCTTGTGAGTGTGGTTGGGCATGAGCCCCTAAACACATAAATCGTGAGCCCCCTTAGGGTTTTGCCCCCCCAATCCAAAACTGCTTCCGGCGCGCCTGCATATAATGCACAATTGTTTGTTGGACGACGGTTTATTAGTATTAGGTCTATAACTCCACGAAAAGGAGATTTCAAGCCCTAATTTTTTCAGGCATGCTATTAAATGACATTTTCTTTCATATATTATTAAGACAATAATCTCGCAACTTTTGAAATTTGACTTGCAAAAGACGATCTGTCCTTTAAAGGTAGCCCACTGTGTTTTACCCGTTATTTTGATGAAATAATATAATTTATTATTGATGTTGATTTAGATCGCATTACAATGAGTGAGACCCATCTTTGTAGGGATATTGATAATGGTGAAATCGATGTTCTTGGTTCATGACTAATCAGATGTGACAGAAATGTATTTGATGGAGGGGTTGCTACATGTTATAAAACACTAACAAATAACATTTATTGTGTATGTAGAGAATATTTGATATTAGGTGAAACGTTAGAAATTATTATTCATGAAACGAAATAAACAAAAAAGGTTCGTTGGTGCTTTTTTGTAATGTTTCATTCGATTTATTGAATTTGTCACTTCCGGTTTTTTATATGGTAATGTTAGAAGTTTGGATTGGTTCCAAAGATTTTTTATTAAAGGAAACTGGAAGTAGAAATGAAATTTTATTTAATAATAGATTCATTAGAATTAAATGGACAGATTTATTTTAATAACAAATTATTTTTGAAAAATGTCTATAAAATAAATCATATAGTTGATCGTAATGGGAGAATAAAATATGTTCATGAATTTATTCGATTAGGCTTTGATAGGTCAAAGATTGATATAGTAAAACAAATATTTGAAAATATACCATTTATATGGAAACAATTGTTAAGCAGAAATTATAAGGTGATGGAGGATGCTGAATTGAATTGGAGTTTCGATTGAATGAAAGAGATTATTTATTATGTGGTATAACTTCAAAAAGTATATATGAACATTTTTTTTATAATTAAGGGTAGAGAACTCTTTTGCAGTTCGCAATATAGAACACTTATATAATGTTATTGAAAAGGATAATGAGAATATGTTCGTATGTCCCCGAAAATCTACGCTTAATAGTACATTGAGGGAGTTTTAATTTAAATTGCTCTATAACCTTATTTATACAAAAAAATTATATGTATACTTTTCATATAGTAAAAAGTAATTTATGTTATTTTTGTCATAAAATGCAGGAACCCTATGAACACTGAATAATTAAAAAATATAGATTGGAAAGGGGTTCATGTGGGAATGAAGGTTAGCAATGCATGGGAAGACCAATTATTAAATCACGTTATACTGTTGATAAAAAGTACTATATTTGTTAATAGTAGAACGAAGGATTATCCTCCAACTATTAGAGATATTAAAGATACATTAAGGGAAAATAAAGAGGAAGAAAGAAAGATAGCTGAACAGAGAGGGACGTTGCGAATCCACTATAGAACATAGGACACCCTTTCTGCTTAGATAATGAGACAGAGACATCGAGTTCTGGGTTGTTTGTTTTGTTTTCTTCTCTACCGCCTCCCTCCTTTTTTTTCTTTTTTTCTTTTATCTTTCCACTTTCTTGTAGGTTTTCTCTCAAACACCATAATGATCATTATTTAGTTTATGTTGATAGCATGTAACTAAACCGAACACAAAAAGTAACTTACCCCCTAAGCAATTGCCAATAATTTCGTAACCAAGAATCGTTTCAAGATTTCGTCTTGCCAAGATATCCCTATGGTAGTTAGGAAAACAATGTGTAACAACAAGAGGTAACCCTTTAATCCATGGTCGAGTGAGCACACATTACAAACAAAAGAGTCATATTTCAACATTCGCAAAAGTATTATTATCATTTCAAATTATTGAGAATTGTAACATCAAAAAATGCACTGTTTTACAATTGCAATTAATGTGCCATAAAAAAAAATAAAAAAATGAATGGAATATCAAACAGCATTGTTTCATAAACCATTATCAATGCAAATCCGCCACCTGTGCTGATTCACAGCAATGTACAGGCACGCGCAATACATCGTGATTTTGGAATTGGGCCATTTTGTCTTTAATCTGTGCTCATTCAGCCATAAAGTGATGAATAGCTCTGATTTTCCCACATATCGAACATAACAACTGTGCCAATATTTTGGTAAGATGATATTTTAAAACAATTATGGGTTATGAAATTATGGGCAATTGCTTAGGGGGTAAGTTACTTTTTGTGTTCGGTTTATATATATAAATAGATATAATGGTGTATCATACATTTGTTGATCTTTTCTTTTCTTTTTTTAAGAATTGTGTATAAATACATTGATTATGATTTTGATTGGTCTATACTTTTATTTTAAAGGGATAGTTGAGTTTTGGTAGAGAGGGCGCTAGACTACTTTTGTTGTGAGTTAATGAAAGACTGAGTGTAAAATTTGAAAGAGCATAATATTGAAATAATACAATCATCTTTGTTTGATCAAAATCGGTTCAGAGACGGCTGAAATATCCATAAATACAACAATTTGTAATAAAGCTGGGGCCCCAGGTTTATTAGAGAATTTTGAACCAGCCGTTAAAAATTCAAAAAAATGCTTCTTCTTTTCAAAAAATTACAAAATAGGTATTTAAATAGTTGTTGGTTATTTCTCTATCTAATCACTATTTCAACAAAGCATCACATGCACAATATTTTTTTTTCAAAATGGTTGAAACCGATGAGTGTTTAGAGAGCGCCCTCTTACGTTTTAATGGCTCTTTTTGAATGATAACATGATCTTTACTACGTCATTTGTAAACTATCAGTTTGTAATGTAATGATGCAGGTTTTGGTTACTAAAATTCAGTTTCACCAAAACTGTACTCTCCTTACCAGAACTCAACTATCCCTTTAAAATGCGTTCTCTGTAAAATAAATCATTACTGTAGAGAAAAGGAAACATTACTAAGAAACCCAGTGTTGCATTTAAATGATAATCTCTCAAATAAAATGTATTGCGTTTTTTATTTCTATGAAACTAATAGAGATGATTGTTTTAAATATGTTAAAACAAAACTTATAGAAATTATGAATTGTATATATTATGAACACGATTATCTCTTGAAGCATCATTTAATTGTAATTGTATGTGGATTGTTTACATCAATTATGATTTTCCACATGACTATGTTGAAAAAATATGATTTGTATTGCACATGATTTAAATTGTAAATTGCTTGTTTGAGAGAAAAAATAAAATATTATTGCAAAACAAAAATAATGAGATATTTACTAATTTTGAAAACGTGGATCACAGTATTGATTATTTGAATGTTGATTATGTTATCCTATGAAATATGAATTGTGATGCATTAAAGGGTGACTAAACTAAAAAATTTAAAGATTTTGGTTGATCTATAATAATGAAAACATCACATATCTGTTGACTATTTGATGTACATTTTTGTCATATTTTTTATATTATTTGTTCTATTACTTTTTTCTACCTGCTCAGCTTCACCCCTAAACAAACCGGCCAGAAGCTATTGACTTCTGTGACATCATAATACCATTCAACCATCAGTCAGCTAAATGAACAAAAGATATTGGTATGTCCACTGATCACCTATTTACAATAGCATTGTATGTTTTATACAATGCCCACTCACCATGAAAAGAAGGGTTTCAATGAAAACATCCAATACTAATGCAATAAGGTTAGTGGGTGAGAACATATCTTTTGTTTATGTTTATCTAGCTGATCGATGGTTGAATTGTATTGTGATGTGACAGAAGTCAATAGCTTCTGGGTTTTTTAGAGGTGGATCTTAGAAGGTAGAATAAAAAAAATATTAAAAATAATATTAAAAATATGACAAAAATGTACATCAAACAGTCAACAGATATGTGATGTATTCATTATTATAGATCAACCAAAGTCAACATGCGTTTTTAATTTAGTCACCCTTTAAATCTTGTTAAATTTTGGCAAAATCTTAAATTGTTTGATATAATGAATAATTAATTGTTTTACAGTTACAGTTAATTAAGGAATACACAAACGTTACACCCAATTATGCTACAGCAGTTGACTCAGTTGATTTGTACGAATTGCTACAGCAGTTGACTCAGTTGATTTGTACGAATTGCCCAATTGTAACTCAAGTTGCGTAATGGAATTGTCATTATCTGATCATTATATGATATTTTGTGTGATTGGTAAACAATGTCACGAATCCCTTATAGATCCCATAGATATAAAATTAATCGTGATTTAATTTTTTTTTAAAGGATCATTTCAGTGGAAACTCGCTTTTTAAAGGGGGTGATCAAAACTCCTTTGGTAATTACCGCCCAATTTATGTTATTTCTGGCATAAGGCAAGGTCATGGAGAAGGTTGTATAGAGTACAGAAGCTATGACGTCATAAAAATGTATTTTTAGAATGTCTCATTTTGAAAAAAATAATGTCCTAATGTCGAAAATCAAATGAATATGTAAAGTATTGGCTGAGTATGCCCATCCGAATGATTTTTTTTTCCTAATAGGCAATCAGTGTTATAGTGCTCTGTGCCCATTTTCTCCCGAAAATTCACCCCAACTCCCGCCCTCCCGATCACCATCCTTATCCTCCCGATCTTTTTTTTTTTTTTATTGCGACAGTTCAGTTTCGTACTGGCCACTGAATAATATAATACACGTACTACCGCTAATAAAACAACAAGAACAATTGAATGCATAATATTGTGCGCGCACTTCAGCATGTCCCTTCTCTTGTCCCTTCAATTTTGTATGTTCCCAAAAAAGTGCACATTTTATCATTTTTCTGTAAAATATGTGTTATGTAAACAAGATGGGGGAAATGTTGAACTAAATAAACCTGTAAAATGCACCAAAATAAGGCTCAGATTGCACCAGAGAGCAACTAGAACCCCTGAGCTTCCAGGGCCCTTAAGCGGGACCTGGACCCCGCCCGTAAGGGACGAGCGCTTTGCGCCCGTGATGTGCGCTACGCGCACTTTGCACTTAGTTGTAAAATCCTCCCTAATTCTGGTTTTCAAAAGTTGGCATCTCTGCATCACGCTATCATAACAGATTTCTCAAAAAAAAAACGTTCCCTAATTCGAAAGGCACGCCTTAATTCACATATTCGAATATTCTCCTTGCCATGTTCATGATCGCGCCACACGCAGACACTAAAAACGGGCAGATTGTTACTTTCTAGCGATGTTGCGGTACATCACAGTACCTCTTAAGACCTGGTCACATCTGACCGGATTGCGTTGAAACCGTATGCCAAACGTATAGAAAATATGCGAAATAAAATCATTCGGTGACGAACGTAATCTCCATTGTCGCTCGAAGAACGGATATGAAACGGATTTAACGTACAAAAACGCACGATTACCAGACATCACCGTATGAGCAACGGACAACACCGTACGAGTAACTTACAAGAACCGGTCAAAACGAAAGTGGAACGTATAAGAAACTGACAAAACGTTTTTCGAACGTATTTATTAGCCCGGTCATATCTGACCGGATTGCGAAAACGTACGCCAAACGAACAGCAAAATTATCAATCCGTTCGTCTCCGTTTCTCTCCGTTTGTATACGTTTCTTGTCCTTTTCTTGTTCGGTGTATACGTTCCTTGTACGGCGATGTCTGTTCTATCCGTTTGAAAGTTTTGTGCATGCACAAAACTTGAAACGGACACCACCGAATACAGTCGTCCGCTGGTCGTACGTTTATTGTGCGCTGTGCATCCGTTTTGTTCGGAACTCGTACGTTTCTCGTCCTGTACTTGTCAGTTCGTATCCGTTGATGTCCGATGGACCGGAAAACTAACGGATAACGAACAAAACGGATGCACAGCGTACAACAAACGTACGACCAACGGACGACTGTATTCGGTGGTGTCCGTTTCAAGTTCAAACGGATAGAACAGACATCGCCGTACAAGGAACGTATTCACCGAACAAGAAAAGGACAAGAAACGTATACGAACGGAGACGAACGGATTGACAATCTTGCTGTTCGTTTGGCATACGTTTACTCAATCCGGTCAGATGTGACCGAGCCTTAAATTTGTGTCCAGTTGTACTTAAAATTTGTCCTATTTGGCTTTCGTGAATAAGAAAAATGTAGCTGGGTGTTAAGCCGTCATTCAACTTCACACCTTTGTTGTAAGTCCAACAAAGCTCTATACAGAATGTCCTACATAAATGGATTTCAATGCAATTAGTCCGCACCGCCTATCTATTGTTGTAATTGTTCGCATTTCGACTAACAATGTCGTGGAATACCAAATGCTTGTGGAATTTAGACAGGTGGGTTGTCATGCTTGGTCAAATCTTGACTGCGATAGCGAATTTTGCCTAGAGGCCTTTTGTGAATACCAGCTAAGCCTAGCGGACATCGAAATTGTAATTTGATCAACCAACTAGCTTTTCGGGGTTTCATGAATATGGGCATGGTTCATTTATGAACCAGAGCACTATAACACTGATTGCCCATTAAAGTAAAATTCATTCCGATGGGCATATCCCAGCTAATACTTAACATATTCAATTCATTTTCAACAGTTGGACATTATATGTGATGCTCTTTCGGAAAATGAAGTTCAAATTTGAAGATTAGGAAAATAGATTTTTGATGACGTCACACTTCAGCTCTCTATATGATCAGGTACATGAATACTTATCCCGGGGGTCTGTCCTCATTGAAAGGGGGGTACCATGCGTGACCAAGAAAACGAGTAATTAGGGTGGTTTTTTACGATCAGGCGAGATACTCGAGTATCTCGTTTAGGGTCTCAAAATCACCCCAAATCAGGAAAAAGGGTATCTTTTTTAGGCTGATGAATTACTCGTTTAGGGTCTCAAAAGATGAATTACTCGTTTAGAGCCTCAAAAACTCAGCTTACTTGCTTAGGGTATCAAAAATAGTTATAACTTGCTTTTAATAGGGGTTTACAAAAAAAAGATTACTTTCTTAGGGTATCAAATATAGTTATAACCTGCTTAGAGGTTTACACAAAATTGATTACTTGCTTAGGGTATCAAAAATACTTGCTTAGGGGTTTACAAAAAAATTATTACTTGCTTAGGGTATCAAATTACCGATAATCATACTTACTTAGGGTGTATTTTTTGCACCACGCAAATACTCGTTTAGGGTGCTTTTGGCAAGTCCTTGGTCACGCATGATACCCCCCTTTCTATGAGGACAGACCCTCCCGGGATACTTATTATAAAATTACTTACTTCTTCAATCAGGCTTTAAACCAAAACACTCAACCCAGAGTGCACTTTTAATGTACCTGATAAGTCGATGTCTGATATAGATAATGGGGAGTTAGTTGGCCTTGTAATGATTGACCTGAAGTAAGCAATCGATTGTGTAGACCACTCTATTTTGTAAAGAAAACTAGCACTTTATGGTGTTGATACTGCAGTAGGCAAGTAGTTTGAAATATGTTAAGAGAGAAAACATTAAACATGTATTCACATGATTAATGGTATGTCATCTGCTGTGAAAAAATGTAACATGTGGAGTGCCGCAAGGCTCACTACTTGGACCAGTGTTATGTTCACTATATACGAATGACCTTCCTAACAAAGTTAATAATTGCGCATTGTCTTCATTATGCAGACGACACATTTTTGTTTTGTTCCAGTAGTGATCCGAGAAAAAATATTGATACTTTGAATGATGATTTAAAGGCGATTTCTATATGGCTTAAGGCTTAAAGAAAATAAGCTACCGTAGTTGGTAATGCATGTTAATGCATACGTGTGAAACTATGATAATAGGCACTATACCAACATTGAAACATGTAATATTGATTTTGATAAATATCCTGCTTATATAGACTCTACAGTTATAAAACGAGTGTCTGCATGTACAAATTTAGATATTTATATTGATGAAAATTTATTACGGAACAAACAAATTGAACACTTAAAATCGATAGTTGTTTAAAAGATTTAGACCATATATTGATGAAAAATAGCTTTGTTATTGTATAAGTCTGTAGTACAAGCACATTTTGATTATTGTTGTGTAGTGTGGGGCACAACGTATTGTAGACAGACGCAAGCCTTGCAAAATATATCACTGAGAATTGTTATGAATATGGACTATTTCTTCTACTAATCAACTTTACGCATCATTACATTTGGATAAACTTCATACGCGTAGAACAAAACGATTAGCTACAACTATCTATCAATCTGTACAAAAAATGGGGCCACCGTATTTGAATGATCACATTATCAAACACGAGCCGATGAAGCCCAATTATAATTAATTCGGCCTTAAACTAATTATGGCAAGATACGATTTATTAATCAGGGTGCCAGTTATGGAATTCGCTAGTAAATTGCATATCCTCGCATACTGCATAATTGTCTTTATTTTGGTTTTAATAGATTAATCTTATAAATTAAGCGCCTGTATATATATATATTCTTTTTGTGGGGAGGGTGGAGAGGGGAATTCTTTCCTCCATTTGCCTGCCTTTTTTGTTCGTCTTGAATGTTTAATGTATATAGCGTAGGGACTGTGTTTAGTTGTATTATTGTAATGTCAAATTATTTAATTGTGTTGTATATTTTTATCGTAATGTAACATGATTTAAATTTGTTGTGTATTTTTATTGTAAGGACCCTGACGAAAACCGCCTTGTGGGTGTTCCGCCCATGAGTTTGGAAACAAAAATATAAAAAAACAAATACTATAAAATTATAATGTTCTTTGAATTGTTTACTTACCCCGTTTATAACTTACTTATATGTTATTGCTAATTCAAGCCCATATGTTTTCTATAAATCTGCATTGAAATATGACCATGATGCCACACCAACCTTATTTCAAGGGATTGCAACATGCACAAAAGAATTGTATCATATTTCTGCTCATGTAATATGTATATAAAGTCAAAAACAATTTCTGAAATGTTTTATAGTTAAAGATTATTTCTTATTGAAAAAAAAATATAGGCGATACACTGGTGTGCTGTTAATGAGAATAGATAAGAAAGATATTTTTATTAAAGGGATAGTTGAGTATTGGTCAAACTTAAAGGGGTAGTACAGTTTTGGTAAGGCTGAACTTTAAAACCAAACCTGGACAGTAACATTGTAAACTAATAGTTTTAACTCTACCATGCTCGAAAGGTATACAAAATTACAAACGACTAAGTAAAAAGCTTGTTATCATTCAAAAAGAGCCATTAAAACACAAGAGGGCGCTTTCTGAAAAGGCATTGGTTTCAACCATTTTTCATACAAAATTATGCATGTGATGTTTTATTGAAATAATGATTCAATAGAGAGATCATCGACAACTATTAAAAAAATGCTTTTGAACATTTTTGAAAAAGTGCAAGCAATGTTTTAATTTTTTGAAAAAACATCTAATTATTTGGGCCCCAAATAATTATTAGATCTGGGCCCCGTTGCAGAAAGAGATACATTCGATTGTAAGTTGCAATTAATCGTAAGTCAGATCACGTGTTCTAGATGCGCAAATCTGATTGGTTGAAACGCGTAAATTTTCTGACTTACGATCAATCGTAACTTACAATCGATTGTATCTCTTTCTGCAACGGGGCCCAGATATATTTCTTGATTTTGTTCAGCCGTTTCTGGGTCAATTTTGACCAAATAAAGTTTATTCTGCCATTAAAATTGCATTTTCTCTTGAATTCGACACTTAGTTTTTCATTACCTCAGAGAAAATTGTGATGTGCAGCGCCCTCTCTACCAAAACTAAACTACCCCTTTAACGTTAGTAAAAGTGGGGCAGATAAGTGCTAAATCCCAAACAAATCGTTCAAATCGTCATACAAGCATACAAATCGGCATGTGCATTGCCTTTGGTCCACTTTTATGAAAACAACATTGAGTCAAGCAAAGTTCTAACATTGCGGCCATTTTTCAAGATGGCCGCCAAAAAAACTACTTTTTGTCATAAAAATAGAAATGGTTTGTCAGTTTCAATGATTTTAGAGTCAATTCCAATTATCTATATTGTGCAGAAAACCAAATATGCTAAATACATGTCTATCCTGTGGCATAGGTACTGATAAATCCAAAATGGCGGTCATTTTCTAAGAAGGCCGCCAAGTTCGCTCATCCCTATCATGAAAAGGACCTACTCTATTGTTGATGCTACACTGTCTGTATAGCAACATGGACTCCTTCAGCTCATCCCTCTTTGTTGCTATCGTGTGGGTTTTGGCCCTGATCTTTTGTGATACAGACTTGTATGTCAACTACAACCTGACTGTACAAATTCATGTCTGTACCAAGAAAAAGTCGTGGTGGTGGAATTGCAATCGTCACCAGGAAACACATAGATACTGTGTTCAAGCTCAGTATAGGGAATACTTCTGTGCTTCTAGCAGCGGTGTACAGACCTCCACTTTCTGCGCAGAATGGTCTTGCTAGACACATGTTCGTACCCGAGTTTACAACAGTTCTTGATGATCTTGCCATCAGGCAGGGTAACTTCATCCTTGTGGGGGATTTTAATATCCACATGTTATGGTGAATCCAGAGACTAATCAATTTGCAAACCTCTTGAATGACTGTAGCTGTATTAAACACATCAGTCACCCAACACATATGGCTGGTCACATCATCGATCTCGTCATCACTAAATTCGGCACTGATGTCTTAGAGGATGTGCGAGTTAGATCATTTCTATCGGACCATGCATCCATCCACTTTAGCTGTAAACTTGCAAAGCCTCGCCGCCAGAGGGTTAAGAAGAAATACAGGAAACTCCATTCAATCGACATGGCATCATTCATAGATGATGTGGAAACTTCTCTCAATCAACACGATTTCTGGGAGAAAACTGAAGTTAATCAACTTGCTGTCACATTAAACGGTGCAATCACAGATACTTTAGATGCTCATGCCCCAGCAGAAATGACGCATGTTGTTGACCGTCAACCAACACCGTGGTATACAAGCGATATCCGGAAACAGAAACAGTGTACCAGAAGAGCAGAAAGGCGTTGGCGGAAGTCAGGACTGCAAAACGACCGTCAGACTTTTATAGATCAACGTAATGTCTTCACTGAGATGACATCGAATGCAAGAAAAGAACACATACAAAACAAGGTTGGTGACTGCAATGGTGATCAGAAGCGTCTCTTCCAACTGGTCAACGATCTCCTTGGTAGATCAAATTCAAATATTCTACCAAAGAGTGAAAACAGCAAAGATCTTGCGAACAGATTTAGTGTGTTCTTCCAAGAAAAGATCTCTACTATTCGCCAGGCGATGTCCAGCTCAACCGTTGTTGATAGACTGCCTGAAAATCTGCATGTAGCTGGATGGAGAGAAATTCAGCTAGCAAAACTGAGTGAAATTACAAAGACAATCGGATCATCCCCATGCAAGTCTTTTGCCCTCGATCGAGTCCCTACTTGGATGGTAAAGCAGGCACCAGCTGTGTTTGCGATGATTATGCTGAAGGTCATCAACTCTTCACTCTCATCCGCTACAGTTCCAGACAGTTTCAAGCTTGCGTATGTCACACCTCTACTGAAGAAAAATACTCTTGATCCCGAGTCCCTCAACAATTATAGACCAGTCTCTCAACTTCCGTTCATCTCTAAGCTTCTTGAGAGAATTGTCGCTGATCGTCTTTGTATGTACCTAAAAGACAATAATGTTGGAACATTTTCAGTCAGCCTACAAGCCAGGTCACCGTGTGGAAACGGCCTTAGTCAGAGTTACCAGTGATATCCTGACATCCCAGGACAAAAACAGATGGTTTTGCTAGTCTTGTTGGATCTCTCAGCAGCATTCGACAGAGTGGACCACGAGTTATTACTTTCCAGGATGTCCCGTCTTTTTGGCATATCTGGTGATGCGCTGGATTTGGTTCCGCTCCTACCTAAGTGCACGATCACAATCTGTCGTCATAAATGGCTCTAAATCGGAACAACGGAACATGGATTGTGGCGTTCCTCAGAGGTCTGTACTGGGACCCATCCTGTTCACCATGTACACTTCATCTTTGGGGGACATAGCAGAGCACCACGACATGAATTACCATCTCTATGCAGACGATACTCAACTGTATGTTGCCTTCAAGCCAGGCGTTTCAAACATTGCTGCATGCCAGAGGACTGTATGACCGAGATGCAGAAGTGGATGGACAACAATTTCCTCAAACTGAACCATGATAAAACAGTACTTCTTATTGGCTCAAGGCATCAACACTCCATCTTCGGTATGCATAATGTCACCATCAATGATCATGAGCTGCCGATCTCAGATACCGTACGAGATCTCGGTGTAATTCTTGACAACAAGCTCAACATGAATGCTCACATCTCGGCTGTCTGCAAAAGTGCACACTATCATCTCAGAAACATTGCCAAGATAAGGAAATACTTGTCCGACTCTGATGCTGCAAAGGTCATACATGCTCTAGAAACATCACGGCTGGACTACTGCAATGCAGTGTTGGTGGGTCTACCGAATTCATCCGTGTCCAGACTGCAGAGAGTTCTTCACAACGCGGCACGAGTTGTGGCACGTGTGAAGAGGACTGATCACATTACTCCAATCATAAAGCAGCACCACTGGCTTCCAGTCCAGAAAATGATTGAATACAAAATCATAACACTTGTATTTAAGGCACTCCATAATATTGCACCCAAGCACCTACAAGATCTTCTCACCATGAAGTCATCCCATTACGCACTCCGCTCTGCTTCCTCACCCATCCTTGAAGTCTCTAGAACCAGAACCACCTACGTGATCGTGCATTCGCGCATGTTGCCCCTGTCCTATGGAATAAATTACCCATTCACATTCGTAAGGCTCAGTGCGTGGAAACTTTCCAGAGGCATCTGAAGGCTTTTTTATTTACCCAAAGTTATCCATAGAATTTTATTTGTAAGTAGTTTGCTAAATTGTGTAGAGAGATAATACTGTAGAATGTTTTTTTTTGTTTTGTTTGTAGTCTAAGCGCCTTGAGTATTTTTTTTTAGTTAAGTGCGCTTTAGAAATATTTATATTATTATTATTATTATTATTATTATTTATTATTATTATCATTATTATTATTATTATTATTATTATTATTATTACTATTATTGTTATTATTATTATTATTATAAGTGTCCCTTCGTACATCAAATGAAATATTTACCCTCTATTAATCTGCAGGGGACAGGGGACCCTTCTTATGCGTTTATGTATTCACCTTTTACCTGAAGTCATTGATCATCTGTGCAAACAAATGATCTGCGATGTGATATGTCTTCACGATACTCACCGTGGCAGCGACAATCCACGGCCCAAAGTCAAGGGTATGAAGCTTGCCATCGAGCGACCACATCGACAATTTGGAAGTGCTATCTTCACGAATGAGGAGATTAGACCGGACTCCACAGCCTGTTACCACAATGAAGTCATCGAAGTGTTGGATGTGACAATCAAAGGGATAATGATTTCCTCCATCTACAAGCCACAACACATCGGTTGTGTGTATCCCTCCACCACTACCAATACGCATAATAGTGATTTGCGATTACAACATCCACAGCTCGCAATGGGGCTACGATACCACTGGAGATGATGGTACACTATTTGAAATATGGGCCCTGAACAATTAAAAAAAATACAAATAATCCACAACCCAAAGCTTCCAAAGACGATTGCTAGAGCCCGATTGAAGAGACGATTCAACTCTGATCTAGTCTAGTTTGTAGCTGAGCCGATCCCAAGATCCCAACAACGACCCATGGGCACTCAACTTACTGCAGTAATCACACTGAACTATACCCCATTCAAGCGCAGGTTCAACTTTGCTTAGGCAGACTGGCCTGCTTTCACCAAAAACCTTGATCCTGCTCATACAAATCTCTCAGCAGACCCAACGAACCATGAATCCTTCGTATACATCGTCAAGGAGGTGTCACGTAGGCATATCCCGAGAGGCTGTCGCACGGCATACATCCCAGGCATCGACGAAGAAGCCTATGACACAGATCCCTTCTCAGAGGACAAATCACCCTTGGAGAAGAGCACATCTCAATGATATATCAACGACATAGGCAGATGTGGCACCACATGATTGCACGACAAGCCTAAGACACAGCAGCAGGAAAGCATTGGCTACCATACCCGAGCTCAACAGAATTTCGATGTCACAGTAGATCAAGTAGCAAACTAGCCCTCAAGACAACGAATTCAAACAGACGCAAACTACCTGGAGTTGACCAAAACAAGTTCATGTCACAAAACCTATTTCTGCTGGAGAGCTATATAAAGATATCTCCACTCTACAGGTCAACAAGGCAGCAGGCATCGACGATATCAGATCGGAGAAAATGAAACACATATAGGCCCTTTATCGCAGAAATGACTGCGAGACACTCGTTTTCCAAAATAGTGGCTCCGAAGGCGTCGCTATCCTCTAGCCAGAAAAGGACTCAAACGAAGCCAAGATCTCGCTCTTGTGCAAAACATACAAGCTGCTTGAAGGCTTCGTTCTGAATTAAATTGAGCCCACAGTGACAACCAACAAAACTGTGAGCATGCAGGCTTCCAACCAGGAAAATACACCACAGGGCAACTTATCAACCTGACCCAACACATCGAAGACGGTTTTCAGAACAACGTCATCACCCGTGCAGATCTATCTGCTACTTATGACACTGTCAATCATCAAAGGCTATTGACAACAATTCGTGACAACACAGATGACCTCAAACTCACCAGATTCAGCCAGAACATGCAGAAGATGATGCAGAGCAGACGATTCTTTGTCGAACTTGATTTATAGAAGAGCAGATGGCAGAAACAGAAAAAATGTCTCCCCAGGGTGGAGTCCTAGTGGCAACACTTTTCCACATCTATACTGCTGACATCCAATCAACTTAAAACACTGACAGCTTCATCTATGCAAATTACACATGCATTACAGCCAAGCATAGTACCTTCAAAGCTGTTGAACTCCATCTCAATTCAGCCCTCGAAAACCTTTGGAATACTACATAGAAAAATACCTGCGAGAAAACCAATCAAAGACCCAACGGTGTGTATTCCATCTCAAGAACAGGGAGGCAAAGAGAGTATTAAGGCAGAGTGGAACAATGTGCAGCTCAAACCTAGGTAAAAACTCGATCGTGCCTTATCCTATAAGAATCATATAAAGAAGACGATTTTCATAGCAGAATCTAGAAATTGCATCATCAGGAAGTTAGCAACTTCACACTATGGTGCTGACCCCAAGGCATAAACTGCAGATATTGCCCTTTTGTGAAGAAGCTTGACAACACATATCGAAATGTAGCAGGCTGCCTAAAACCAACAGTTAAGAAATCTTTCTGGCATCGGATCTCCAGACCAAAGACACCTGTCTAAAGGAACGTTTGGAGCAAGCGACAGATGACATACACCGAATACGGACGAGAATGGGGCGGTGTAAGGCCAACATTGCAAGATGGGGCTATGCCCATACAAGATACTCTCTGCGAAAAAAAAAATGATTTTGAACGGCCATCTTGGAAATGGCCGCCATGTTTTTGTTTTTTTCAGTACCTATGCCTCAACCGAGCATGGTGGCTTAGCGGTTAGAGTGTCCGCCTCATGCACGGGAGGTCCCGGGTTCGAACCCAGACCGGGTCATACCAAAGACTTTAAAAATGGTACCTTCTGCCTTCTAGCGAGACACTCCCCATTTATAGAATGGAGAAGGGAAAGTTAATCACACAAGTTACCAGAGGACTGGCCCCCTTCTGTAACTTTCGCTACATTTAGTAGACGTGTGGTCTAGGGCTATTAAAACGGAGATAGGCGCCGCCTTATGTGCCAACATTGGTACGGGAAAGACTTTAACTTACATGCATCAGGATAGATCTGTATTTAGCATATTTTGTTCCTGCACATTATAATCAATTATAATCGTCTCTCAAATCATTCAAAATTACTAACTAATTATATTCTTATGACAAAAAGCAGCTTTTGACGGCCATCTTTCAAAATGGTCGCCATGTTGGATAGATCTGTATTTAGCATATGTGACCTTACACCACAAAACGACCAATAAGTCGGGAAAACTGATTTTGCTGCTTTTCATACAACATTAAAATAGAAGTCATTACCTTTAAAATGGTACATCATTCGTCATATTTGGACTCAGCAAACCCTCTCAAAATGAACACCAAAGATTTGGAATATGGCTGAAGCATTTTTAAAATAGGGGAGAAACAGGCCATTTAAAAGATCAGTTTCCATTAAAGCGCTGTAATAAGATCACATTTATTGGCTGAAAAAATAATATTTAAACATGATTTCCGATGCTCAAAATGTTACAGAAGCTAGATTAAGATATGCTTATTCAGGAAATACCAAAATTCTAAATCTCAGATTTTGAACAAAATTTTACTATTTTAGCTAATAAAAGAGAAACTACCACAGCGACATAACGGTCGTTTTGTGGTGTAAGGTCACATATTCGGTTTTTGCATACTATACATTATTGAAATTGACTCTAAAATCATTGAAAATTACCATCTTGGATAATGGCTGCCGTGTTGGATTTGTGCGTGGCTCAATGTTGTTTCTTGAAAAGTGAACTATAGGCAATCTACAAGCCAATTTGGGTACTTGTATGACTATTTGAAAGATTGTTACACCTATCTGCTCCACTATAACCAAAACCTGCACCATTACGGTACAAAATAATAGTTATAACTTCACCATGCTCGAAAAATATACATAATTACAAACGACGAAGTAAAAACCCTATTATCATTCAAAAAGAGCCGTTTCAACTCAAGAGGGCGCTCTCTAAAAAGATAATTGTTTTTTGCGTTGTGCATTTAGTGTTTTGTTAAAAAAATTATTTAATAGAGATATCATCAACAACATTTTTTTTTGTTTAACTATTCAGATTTATTTCAAGGTAGTCTTCAAGCATTTTTAAAATTTTTTTCTAAAAAGTCAAAATATCCCCTGGTGAGAATTTTTGAATAACAATATGTTTGTGGATATTTCAGCCGTTTCTGAACCGATTTTGTTAAAATAAAGTTTATTCTGTCATTAGAATTGTATGTTCTTTCGAATTTGACAGTCAGTTTTTCATTATCTCACGAAAAATATATGTTGTGAAGTGCCCCCTATACCAACACTCAACTATCCCTTTATATCGATAATTATAGTGACACCAATGTTGATACTAGATATCCCGAAAATTCTGCATACAAAATTCGGTGTGTGCGTGTGTGTGTGCGCGCGCGTGTGTGTGTGTGTGTGTGTGTGTGTGTGTGTGTATCGGGTATGGGTGTGTGTGTGTCTGTGTGTGTATCTTTGTGTGTGTCGTGTGTGTGCATGTGTGTGTGTGTGTGTGGGGGGTGTGCGTGCGTGCGCGTATTTATGTTAGTGGTTGTATGTATGTGTGTGTGTTTGTGTGTGTGTGCGTATGTATGTGTGTGTGTATTTGTATGTGTCGTGTGTGTGTGTCCTTCATGCGACCATGTCATGAATAAACATTGTAGAAGTAGTTGATATTTTGGGATCGAACTCTGGTTCCATAATTTATGAAGATTGTTATATCAATATTTTCATTGAAAGCTAATTATTTGTATTTGTTGGCATACTTACAGCCTTCGAAAACATTAATTGACCAAGCACTTTTTGATCAATTTGTTCAAAGTTTTACGCTAATATTTTAAAGAAAATTGTGTTAATAAAATATCCAAAGGGGTATAGTCCATGGTTTCAGTGATACCTACCACATATTGTCTGCCGACAAGATTTTTATTTAAACGTTTATTTTTTTTATAAATTCTATGGGTTTTGTCCCATTCCTTCCATGTACATAGAAGGTATGGGTTTTATATACATTTTTGGATTAAAAGAGGGCAAAGAAATGGGATTCCAACGGGGTTCGAACACGAGACCACCGGATTGCTAAACCGGTGCTCTTCCAACTGAGCTACAGAAAACCCTAGTGCGGTGCTCGTCCCTGAAACCCTTAATTGTCATTGCCCGAGTGGTCAGAAGCTATTATAACCTGACATAAACCCGAAGGATGCAAATCAACTTGGGGATATATGCGAGGGATCACCGAAGTGATACAGCTTTTAAAATAAATTAATTCAAACAATCAATTTTAAATATATTTTCACAAAGAAAACAAATAACTGACACACTAATTAATATGCACCCAAACACACAGACAAATATTGTATTAGATGTCATACACAGTTCCAACATAAACCATATATGCCACCTTATGTATGATCCAACAACATAGCCTACAGCCAAGTCCCGAGGGAGCGAAGCGACCGAGGGCTGGCTGGGGCAGAGCCAGAGGGGGAGGGTTTGGGAGGGGGTAGCCCCTCCACGGGGAAGGTTTTGCATTTATATACTTGAAATGGTGCAATTTGGTGCACGTCATGCTATACCTGTGAAGGAAATTTAGAATCCGAGTTAACATGTCACGATTCGAAAACAAAACAAAGAATAAAATGTCTATGCGCTCATCAGATTTCTACAGTTCAAACATAATAATATTTATACAAACATGACACAAATCTGCCCCTAATGTGCCATACTTTAAACCCAAAGTGGCGATATACAGTAAGCCCTTTGACTCAATTGCAGGGTTGGGCCTGGCCTGACATACTAGTCACGCCCGAAGTGCAGTGGCCAGCGGCTTTCGAATTTCAGAGCGCCGTTGATATGCTAGGTGTGGCGGCCGGGGTGCGATTTTTTTTCCCAAACAGGTTTGCAAATCCATGTAAATTAGCGACTTGGTCAGAGAGCACTTATACCCGAAATTTCCGACTTGTATAATTTCGAACATTGAGTCGAGTGCCGTTAAATGAACCAAGGTAGGATTCGAATCAGGTATCTCTAGCCGTTGTATCAGTCTAATCACGGTCGCTACCTCTCTACTGACTGACCTAACTCAGTTCACTTGGTTGGTATTGGCTTTTAGGGGTATATCGCCCTAACACTAACCCTTACCCTAACCCTTATGTTGGTGGCTATAGGTCAGATTTAGTGGCTATATGTCAGATTTAGTGGCTATAGGTCAACTTTAGTGGCTATAGGTCAGATCTAGTGGCTATAGGTCAGAATTAGTGACTATAGGTCAGATTTAGTGGCTATAAGTCTATTTATAACTCGAATTGAATGTTGTGTTGTTGTTGTTGTTGTTTTAGGTTTATTGGCGTTCTTCATTCATTTTGATATTTCCTTCTTTCTTTTGTCTTATTTATTTCAACTCAAACTAATTGCTCATTTTAAATTTTATATAATATGTATCTTTTTATATACACGTTTCTTTTTTTCCCTCATATAAACAAGACCAAACTTAAATTATATTGAGAATATATAAATGTGGGGAATCAATCTCTTTTCCTTGTTAGACATGTTAGCATGAAAAGGGGCTTAGTTTTGAGTTCCGTAGTCCAGTTCTGGAAGTACTTTATTGTCCTAGACATGTTCCAAATATGTATATAAACCCAAAATGCAATGTTCCCATTTGCAAATTTTGGGCGTTAAGGTATAACGGCTAAAAACAAAGAAATAGTTAAAATCGGTTGCTAGGAGCATATTTCTCCCTAGCAATGTATAAGAATACAAAATGTAATCTTCCCTCTTTAAAAAAATCAATAGTATGGATTGACAGCTGAACTTTGGTTGCTAGGGACATATCTCTCCATAGCAACGGTAAAATATGTACCTATAAAATTCCTTTAAATACCTAAATTGTTTATATTTGTTATGCAGAGAATAACTGACACCCATCAAACCATACAAACATGCATTCTCTTAACCACCTACCATGCCTTCTCCCACTGGGGGGGGGGGGGGGGGGGGGGCGCACACTTTTTTAGTGTCTTAAAGCATAAAAGCATAAAATAACAATTATTGATAAATTATACTCATTGTGGAGTGAGATGGATTGGGATGGGAGGGTGGTGTTCAACTCCTTAATTGCCCCCCCCTCCCCCCCACCCCCCCCCCCCCCCCTCATCCTACCAAACCGGGTGCGACCCATTTTTGTGGTCAAAAATGGTTCAAGTCTGCTACATATCAAAATACAAATTGCATTCTCTTGTCCTAAATGTTTGCTATGCATACACGTGGTCTGATTCATTAAATTGTTGTTAAATAATACAGTTCTAAATTACATGTATGTGTACATACACAGTACAACTATATATACACTTAAAACAGTGTACAATATGGTACATAGGAAAACAATTAATATATTATTTCGATAAAATAAATTATGTGTATGCACAACAAAAAAAACAATATTAAAACAATAAAGGTTGGTGGGTTCTGCTCATCTCAACAA
>JBAMJV010006893.1:0-58161 GCA_037951105.1 Echinarachnius parma | reverse complement strand
ATAGTATTCGTTTTCGTATTACAACAGCCCTTATTTCATTTGAACAGTATTTAATACAATAACACTTTGCTGTAAAACCCCTTTCTTTGTCAATCTAGGTTTTCCTCCTTTTTCATGTTTTAATTTGAATAAAGTCAGTGTATTTCCTGCTATTTATGAATTAAGTTACTGACTAGGTGAGATAAGATGAGCGACTCATTTCCTTTTTTCCTTCCCACCGTCTTATGTTGTTGATTATCTTATACGGTATATCTATACATTTTCGTTGTCTTGTCATCCTCCCCCTTCCATCGCATCGGTGCCCCCCCCCCCATATCGCCCCCTTCCCTTTATTACCCCTCTCTCTCGTTCTCTCTCCATCTCTTTCTTCTATACCTACCACTGCAGGTTGCACGAGTCCGGATGATATACCACCCAAAACTGTAGTTCGCAAATCTTTATTGTAGAACATTTGTCCAAACTTTACGGTTTCTATGTAATGGAAACTGAGTTTGCGGTTTGTCATGATAAACATAACAGTTATGTTATGGAAAAGTGTTATTTTCTTCTCCATTATTTACCGATTGATTGTATCGTTATAATTCCATCTTATAGCGGTAAATTGTGTTGTCTTCATTAAAAGTACCCCGATTATTAGGGTAATTGGTCTACAGCCATTTGGTCTACTCCCATTTGGTGTACTAGAAAAATATAAATTCAGGGACTTATGATTATAATTTTGGATTATGATTAGTGTTAGGGGTGTGGATTATGGTTATGATTAGGGATTGGGTTAGGGATCGTGTTTGGATTTGGGGAAATTGAAGTTAAAGGCATCAGGTATAGTAGACCAAATGAGTTGTAGACCAGCTGAGTGTAGACCAAGAAAACATAAACCATTATTTGTACTCGCCATACAAAAGTTTCTAATGTGATAATTAGATATCGTATTTCTCTTCATTTATGATTTCTCTAATAGTCATATTGTTCTCAATAACTATATTATTGGCGCAGCCGTGGGACACTAGACAGAAACATTCCTACTCGTTCTGGAGGTTGTCCTTTGATATTATGACGTCATATTATCCCTCCATTTTGGTCAGTGAAACAACAAACGTGGAGAAGGACTGATTTAACGGTCTAGGGTGACAAGTGCCCCCAATAATGTATACAAAACAATTCATATGTGTATGAAGTGACGCCACCGGGTTCAGCTGTAGCACCTATTTGTTTTAATTTAATTTGTATCGTATTTGCCGCGATCGTGTTACTACTGAATTTTCCAACAATAAGCCTACCATTACAATGATTCCGGCTAAAACTCAAACGAAGATTGCAGTTACTGATGTCTAGAAAACGAAAATACTAATGTCCGATAATGAAATGATTTCGCTCCCAAGTAAGATGGTTGGATTGGAATGAAATAAATAATACAAACAAAGCTTAGAATATAATATATGCATAATTATGTACTCATATTTCAGTTATTGTCAATTAATATTTTAATGTAACAGATCAGTACCAATGTGTTTTGCTCCAAGCCATGCATAGGAGTTTTAAAAGGTATGGGTTTTGATGATTTCACATGTGATTGATACATTCATAATGTTATTATATTTGTTTGATTATTATGTATGACGTCTATCTATTAATTCCTTTTCTGTTTGTTTATCTATTAAACAGTATGTATGCGTGTATGTATGCATGAATCGATGTATATTATCTATAAATATAACGATGAAGAAACCTTACGGACAACAGTTTGAAAAACTACGTTTTCAAACGGTGTTTCGTTTAAAGGGATCTAAATCGTAATAACATTGTCAAAATCAATCTTATTTAGAACTAGTGGTTGGAAGTATAGTGGTTCTCTTATACAGTTTTGTATTGGGATAACCAATAGGTCCTGAGCTGCAGGGAACCGGTTTCGGTTTTTACAATTTCTCCTTCGTTCTAAAGATATATAGCCTACGATCGAAGTGTTTAGATTTTTAATTATTCACTGAAAAGTTATAACTGTATAACGGTACAATGAATTAAGGGATATCAATTTGAATTTTCGCTCATTACTTGGCCATAATTATAATATCCATTTAACGTGAAATTTTCACGCGTTACTCAGTGGACATATCAGATCACAACAATAATATACATTTCATAACATCACTTGTTTTATGTCAACAAAGTTACTAGATCCCTTTAAGTGTTTGTACTACTATGTATGTATATATGTATGTATGTATGTACATGTATGTATGTATGTATGTACATGTATGTATGTATGTATGTTGGCATGTGTGCATATAATATGTTTGAATATATGTTTTAAGATGTGTACAAGATGATATTGTCAGCATGGTTTGTTTTTATTACCATGGTCCCATGTACTATATATGTAAAATAAAACAGTAATTGATACAAGTGGAATATTATACAGATATTGACTGTCTAGAGGGGCAATATAACATTTGAGATCCTCGAGGGAAGTTATATTTTTGTCGAGGGGACATTATATTTTTCCGAAGCGCGTAGCGCTGAGGAAAAATATAGTATTCCGAGACAAAAATATAACTCCCCAAGGAAATGAAATGTTATAATGGTTCCCGAAGGAAAAAGTCAATATCTGTTATATGATGATGACCTATATAGATACAAATCAACATAAATAGAAATTTGGTGTTGAAATAAAATTATGGACAAGGGAAAATCATTAAATTAAATCGAAATCCTTCCAGTAGAACAGACGTGTTGTTATCGAAATGCTGCGCAAAATGCTTCTTTATTCGACCTTCCTTTCAAATTTACTTTCGGATCGCGCAATCTCCGTAGAAAGCTTGACAACGCTGCGCGTGCCAGGATGCTAATACGCGCAAAATAAGTGCCTTCGCAGTTGTTGCGATTGCAAGATCACGTGACAAAATTCTAGTACGGCCGGATTGCCAAACGACGTAGCAGCCGCCGCTTTGTGTATAATGTCAATGGCCTCTTTACTTCCTGGCATGACAGCCTAACTAGAGGTAGGAGAAAAATATGACAAATTTTTCTAAAAAATAGGACGAAACTGGGACAGTTAGAGGCCTAAAATGGGATAAGAGTAGGATGTAGTTTTCATTGCCACTTACCATTACTCTTGGTCATATATCTTGGTCTGTACCTTAGGCATTGATTTCTTCTCGAAGGGAGCAGCCCAAGCGAGCATAGCAGGCATTGTATGACCAGGGGGGGGGGGGGGGGGGGGGGCCCATGCTTTTAAATTGTGCTTTTTAGAAATTTGGACATTACAACATGCAAATTGGAATCACAATGGGATGGGGGTCAAGGGGGCAGAGCCCCCGGGAAGCTTTTGGATTTCTGATATACAGAACTAAAGATGTTTACCATATTTAAAAAGAAACCTAGTTAGCTATCAGATGGTTAGTTATATAGATTTTTAAATTTTAGTGGGCATAGCAAGAGCTCCTGAATAAAGATTTTATACATGTGAACAATGGACCTGGTCAACTATAATGGCAGTCCAGGGGCAGTCCAGGGGGCATAGCCCCCAAAAGATTTAGAATTTTGGCAGATGATTGTATCAACTTAATGAATAATAGAGGGCAATGTTTTTAATATTCAAAACATATTTGTAGCTCAAATATTAGGGGGGGGGGGGAATAATAATAATACAGGTTATCCCCCATTTAAAATATGGGGGGATATATCCCCCATTTTCCCTGTGATCGACGCTCATGGACTGTTCTCACCACTTTAATGCACCAATCCCATATTTGATTTTTGGGAACACACAACAGCAGAGCTGAGTCTTCTGTTTGAGGACATCAGATCTGATTAGTACATGGGTCATGAGAGATTTGATGTCAGAAATGGGTGGGTTGGACTGTCATTCAGCTATGTCTTAGAATTGGTTTGCACCAACCACCGACCCAAAAGCTACTTCTGCTTGCTTGGTGGGATTTTAACCCTAAGTAACATTTACCTTTTCTCAACTTGATTATGCTATCATGAATATTCATTAAGACCTGCTCAAAGATAGTTGACAAAGGGCTAGATACATATTCATTACACTTTTTCCTTGAGGACGTGGCTGGTGCTGTTGATTAATACCTGCTAATACTGTGATATAGTAGCGCCTATAGACAAAGTTTTACGGTAGTTTAGCCTTCAAAAGTAATAGGCTTGAGTATGATTTTTCACCATGTTTTTTGACAGCATAATCACGCAAGGTTTGTTATGTATCTGTTAGAGATTCTTTATGGCAATGCTTCTCAACCAGTGGTCCGCGGCCCACTGTCAGGTGGGGCCGCGAGGTCTGCCAAAATGAAATTTTAAAAAATAGATTTAAAACAGAAAATAAGATGTCTTATTTTAAATGACCACAGCTGAAATTTATCTGTAGTATGTTACATATTACCACGATTTGAACCTATTATTTCACACAAGCAAACTCAAGTGCCCCATTGAAGGTATGTAGACATTTTTTGGCTTTGCAACTGCATAGATACCACACAGTTGTCTATTTTCCTTTGTTTATTGTAATTTTTTCATTTTTTCCAAATATGTTTTTGTAAGGTGGGCCTCAAACAAATTTGTAGGGGCCAAAGTGGGCCTCTGGCTAAAAGAGGTTGAGAAGCGCTGCTTTATGGTATTGTTTTCTGCATTTGTCTCTTACTTGTAAGTTGAATAGATGACAGATGAAATGCCAAGCGTCTGCATTTGCTGTATGAGTGCCTTCCCGTGGTCTTGGGTTTCTTGCAAGTGATGAGTGTCACGCTCTGATGGATAGAAATTTTATATATATATATATATTGTTTTCCCAATGTTACAGGATACGGAGAAACAAAGCAATTTCATGACAAGTTTGTGCGCCATTGCAAGGGCATGGTCACACAAGAAACGGCAGAGCAACACGGCCAAATGCTTGGGAACATGCTGGAATGGATCGGGGGCAATGCAAAGGCCCTGTTTAAACAGGACGACGCATTTGACACGTAATTATTATTATTTGTCCTATTTTCTCATTCCTATCCCAATAGTTATGTGCCATTCGGTTTGCAAATTAAATAATTGAAGTCGAAGGGCACAGTCCATGTCATGCAAACGTCAAACTTTAGTGCACCGTGTCTGCTTGCTTGATATAAAACTGAATAATGCTATTGGTTTATGATGTTCTTTATATTCTATTTATCAAAATATATTATACAGGCATTGACTGTCAATATAGGGAAACCTGGTTATAACGAACGAGGAGAATCCTTTGGTCCCGATTGTTCCAATGGCATAATGCTCGGTTATAGCGAGATTCTGGTTATAACGAGGTAAAATTGATAGTCCCAACAACCTCATTATAACGTGGTTTCCCTGTACAACATTTGAGATCCTTGAGGGAGGGAAGTTATATTTTTCCAAAGCACATAAGACCAAAATATAACTCCACAAGGGAAATGAAATGTTATATGGGTACCGAATGAAAAAGTTAATATCTGTTATATTATGATGACCTATATACAGAGTGAGTCAGAAAAAATGTCCTATCTTTTAAGTTGTCTTGTTTGAAGTAATGAACATTTAATCATGGAAGGGTACCAAATTTTGATGGGAGGATAACTCTACCAAGACATATCATAAAACCCATGATGAAATGTTCATACTTCAAACAAGACAACTTGTAGATACAATTCAAGATAAATAGACATTTGGTGTTGAAATAAATTTATGGACAAGGGAAAATAATCAAATTAAAGTAAAAATCCTTCCAGTAGAACAGACGTGTTGTTATCGAAATGCTGCGCAAAATGCTCCTTTTTTTCGACCATCCTTTCAAATTTACTTTCGGATCACGCAATCTCCCTGTAGCAATGGTCACGTGACAGCATTTTGACCAATCGCACATCAGTATCTATACAGGGTGTTTAAAAAAAAGTTAATTGAAGTTCAAAATGAAACATTCTCATAATTTTAAACCAGACATATATATATAAAGAGTAGTTATTCAATTTTGATCTGACACCCTTCTGGAATCAGTACTGTCACGCATCGCTAAGTTCTCTGTTGTTGAAGGTGACACGTCCAAAACAAACATTTTGCAAGTTTGGTCTAGATAATGAATGAAAGCTTGAAAGTACAATAATGGTGCCACACTTTAATGGCAGTGGAGAAAGGGTCATTGCGATAACATGAGGTAGAATGGCCTTTGAGGTTATCTGATTAATTTTTCTTGACTTCTTACTGTTTGGATATTTTAAGAACAAGGTGTTTACATCTCCCTGTGATCTGGATAATTTGCAGGGCCGCAGTTGACACGAAGTGGATGTTTTGAAGTGGATGTTTTAGCACCAAAATGATAACTAGGAGTTTTGTGACACCACTCATTTCAAGAATCTAATCATAAACCCAAACTTGCAAAAAGTGGGTTTTGCACCTGTCATCTTCAACGGCCAATAACTCAGCGATGTGTGACATTGTTGATTCAGAAAAGGTATCAAATTAAAGCTAATAAGTTACTCTTTACATCTATATCTCATTTAAGGTGTGAACATATATGATTTTGAAATAATTGACCTCTGAACTTCGATTACCTTTTTTTGACACGCTCTGTATAGATCATATAATAAAATTATGTATGTCATTTATGGGCAATTTTAACAAATTTATTTCAGCATCAAGGAAAAACTTACCAGCAAATATGCACCTAAGACAAGGCACAAATACTACGATACGCTGAGGAAGCTATGTAGCATGGTAATGACAGAATTGGAAGCCTCGATTCCAGGACTCAAACTGGACAATATCCTCAGAGTGGAGAAGAAGGTGGAATGTGCCATGAAGGGCTTGGTACGAACAGTCACGTCACGTTCACGTCACGTCACGTGAAGGTTCTGTACCTTTTGTGAAACAGGTCACCCAAATCTATGAAGTGTTGGGTTACGTGACCCAACAGTTTGTAGATATACTATATGCAATTCATGAAAGCTCACGTAAATTGGCGCTTGCGTAAAACAAATTAATGTAAATTGTCGTTGAGAAGAGACTAATTCTAGGTAAATTTAATCGTGAACGAACCCGTCCTACCTATACTGTAAATACCAATTATAGGCGTACACAGGCCTGGGGGCAGGGGGATGGACGGCCTACCCCCATCCCCACCCCCTTACATAATTCAAGAAATGTCTTGGTCTCGGCCTCGAAATTTGTGACCGGTCCTGGTCTCGTCCTCGGCTGCGGTCATTTTCTACGGACACCCCCTACCCACACTCCCCCGCTTACTTCAATTTGTCTGACGAAATATCCCCCCCCCCCCTACACCCACCCCTTGAAAAAATCCTGGGTACGCCACTGCCTACAAGTAGCTAGTTCGAATGTCAAATACATTAATTGATTTATTTAATATTGATTGGTTGGTGTGATTGTTTCATTATAATGATTGACTGATTAATTGATAGATTGACTCGATTCAATAACCATAAATAAACACTATTAATCAAATCATTGTTGTATTACTTTTAAACTCATTGATCACTGCAACTCACTCACTCACTCACTCACTCACTCACTTTCACAGGCGTGCACATACAACGCCGTTAAGGGCCAGCTTCGCTCAGACGTCGAGCACGGGAACTTCAGGCGTATGCGAACTGAATTGTCCGCTGCGTGTAGCAATTCAGCTGGAAATCAACATTTGCCAAAATCCACGCACGACACGTCTTTAGAAATACTCCAATAACAAGACAAATAATGCAAGTGGTATGGTTGTACATTACCTAAATGACAGAACTGCATATTATCGTCTCAGATTACTCTGAATTATGCACGTACATATTATAAACATAATGATTGAAAAGATTTGATAAGGGGGTATCGGCATTTTCGTCGACATTTTAAAATCTCTTTGTGCGTGTGTGTCTAGTCTTAGTAACAAGCGTTTGCAATTTAAAAAATCTTGATTAAACGCTCACGTCACGATTTGGTTAACGCGACACTTCGAGTTTTACCGGCATGGAAAACGACAAATTGTTGGGTCACTTTACCCTACACTTCGTAGATTTGGGTGACCTGTTTCACAAAAGGTACAGAACCGTTCACGTGACGTTAACGTGAACGTGACGTGACTGTTCGTACCAAGCCGCCATGAAGGGCTTAAGGATACCTATAAAGAAACGGAACCAAGAGAACAAAGAGAAAATTCCAGGTAATTTAACACAAATAAACAAATTCTTTTTTTAGATGAATGGTCGAGTTAGAGGGCATTACAATTATTTCTTTTGGAAGATAATAAAACATTGAGAGTTATTCGTGAAAGAGCATGCAATTTCAATAACAGAATAAACTTTACATGTTAAACAAATATTATTCCTCTTTTGGAAAAAAAGTTTAAGTGGTAAATATTATATGCAATAAATTATATTCTATGCAATAAATTAAGTTACATTATTCATTTCCAATCAGATCAAACGATGGAAGAAGAGCCAGTAGAGGAATTTTGGGAGGCTTCCTACAAAAAGGCGGATGTAGCCAGAGGTGAGATAAATCATAAAGAAGTAAAATAATTGAATGGCAACTTTTACAGTTGGAATGTCTGATTCTCATCAATGCCAAAGTGATATATTACTTGTGTAAAGATGTGTGTAAAACTGTAACATAAAAGTGCATGTAAAAACTGTGTGTGTTAAATACATGGAAGTATTTTGTTTAAAAATTTTTTTCTGTGACACGTGATCAGAAAATGTTACTTAAAGGGACTTAGTAACATTGTCCAAATCCTCAAAATAAAATTTTCGAACTAGCGGTTCCCGCATAACTTGTTGTATTCGTATTAACAATAAAATCATGGGACAGGTTTCGGTTTTTCATATTTCCCTTTCGTTACAAAGATATGTACGATTGAAGTATTCAGATAAGAAAAACGAGTTTTTCATCCCTGTACAAAGTCAATGCAGTACATTAGTGAATATCACCCAATTTCAATTCGCATTTTCGCTCATTACTTGGCCATGCATATTAGATAACAACACTATACATTGCATCAACCCTTCATCACTTTTCAGTTACTAGATCCCTTTAACACATGGATCGTTGACCCGGTGTGCAAGACTAATGAAAAATGTCATGAAGTGGCATCGTAAAATATTTAAGCAATGCGAAGCAAAAAATAATGGAAGGGATGGGGGGGGGGGGGGGGGGTAACTCAGTACCCCCCCCCCCCCCCCCCACCACCAGTGGACTCAAGTGACGTAAATAACCCAGTGGGATTAGGGTTAAGCTTGCCAACGGGGAGTCTGACCTCATACGCATAATATTTGCATACATTACAGAAGCGGTCTATTGGTTATAAGCATACAGCCTATTATCATTTTATGTGCAAGTCAACTAGTCAACTAGTCAACTCTTTACAGTACTCATGCATTCATAGGAACTAGTTGTCTATTTTCCTTTGCTTAGGAAGCAAAAGAGATGACCAAAATTAGCTAATATTTACTGATACATATTCAATTTACAATCTTTTGAAAACGTTTCTCTAAAGACGCACTCAAGAACAAGGAAAAGTTTTCTTCAGAGGATATAAGGGATTTCGCCTTGGTCGACATAATGAGGCACAACGCCCACCGGCCAAAGGTCCTCCAGGCAATGACCTTGAAAGAAGTTAGAAGGTGGAAGAATTATGGCTCATAAAGGTGAGAATCAAACATAAAATTTACCAACATTTTTAAATATAATAACAAAATTTAAGGATCACTATGTATTTTGTCCAAGCTATGAGTGAGGTCTTACCCTAGTTCTATTATTTTTTGTTTGACTAGATGGGTGTCCTCATTGCAATAAAAATAAAAGATGCAAGACATTATGCTACAACTGAACGTATGTGATATTGATTACGGTATGTTTGAGGTCATTCAGGAGTAAAATACGTCATTTTAAAATTAAACACAAGATTAAAAATTGATAGTTAACTTTTGTTGAGTAGTGTAAGTGTAATGTGGTGAGATTAAATGTCTGTTTGAAACAAACTCCTGAAAACTGTGCTGTCATATAGTAATTATTTATAGAATCCATTCCCTACAGTCTTCGTAGAGCTATGTAAACAAACATTGTGACGTCACGGGGTATACCGTGCCGATAGTGTGCAACCACCGTGCCAAAGGTATTAGCCAATCACGTTACTGAATTTACCAGAGCCGTTTTTATAATCAATTATATTGCAGGTAGCGGAACATAAAACCGCGTCTTCACATGGTTCCGCCAAGGTTTACCTAAGTTCAGAGGGGCTGAACATGCTCATCCTGTATATCAATCATCTACGGCCAACCTCATCAAGCGACCACGACAAAGTTTTCCTCACTGCAAATGGAAATCCCCTCGACATACGTTACCGTTATAAGTGTATGTGGAGTCGATTTTCTGGAAAGAAAATTCTGCCCACATTCATGCGGCAAACGGCAGCCATTTGCGTAAGTAATATTGTTTTCATTATTTATATAATATTAAATGGCCTTGAGTGGTATATCAGAAATACTGCATTCACTAGGGTCATATTGATTTTTGGTATTTGGACATTATTTGTTATGCTCTTTCTCAAAATGAAGTCCAAATTTGAAAATTCTTAAACAAATATTGACATGACACTTCACCATTCTATGCACTGCAAATTGCACATTTGTAGAGCTGTTTAATAATGACTGCTTTTAAGGACATAGTTTTATTTAGTCATCAATATTTTTGTTTTAAGGCTCTTTAAACTATATAGAGATTTTTAATAACAGTGTATGCTTGAAAATGAATAAACACAAATCTTACGGGACAACTTGATCTGGCGTTTGCATCATAAACTGTCATAATTGTTCAATGGTCTCCATCTCCGGAAGTAGTGCCTCAGCATAAACATGTGATGCTGTCATCTTTTCGTTTAATTTTTCCAGTATCTGTAAAGAAATTCAAAAGTATCATGCTATTAATAATCAATCATGGTTGTCAAGATGAGGTAAGGTGAGATTGGTAGACAATCGCTTTCAAACAGGGAGATCCAGAGTTCAAGCCCAGTGTATGTCAATTGCGTTTGGCCTTCAAGACAATAAATCTACATCACCTGGGGACCTGGTAGGAGTTTACAAAGTCTATGGGACTTCTCTCGATATCAAAGCTATATCCCACAACAATTCTGAATGAAGATTTACGCATCATTTTGACTTTTAATTAAAAGCTTTGAACTTGAAGGTGAAAGTATAATTTTGAATTGCAATTGCTTTTTGTTATGTAGATTCATTCATTTGTGCAATATGTTTTGATTTAGATTTAAATATTTCCCCCTCTTATTTCCACACAAATTTTTAGCATATCCCGCTCAACCATTAATGCTAAATTCCCGGCAGAAGAGGCATTGCATATAAGGTGTTTCGTTTTTTGTATACTTTTATTGTTTGTTTTCTTCTTCTTATTTTCAGCATGATTGAAGCGTACGTGCGTGTAGGATCTGATCAATCGCCACAACCCGCTAGAATGGAATGCGCCCCAGTGAGGGAAAAGTGCACACAATGTGTGTTGGTTTGCATTGTATCCTACAATGATATCATTTAAAAGTGCCTAGAGATGATTGTCACCCACATTGTGCCATATAACAAATATATAACATACTTGTATTGACAACATACTTATAAATATGTATTTATGATTTGATTTATAAAGGCAAGGAGAGACCTGACACCGAAAGGTGCAGACAGTGTGGCACAATTCATGTGCCACACAACGCAGACCCAGCTGAAGTACTATGTACAGAACCAAACAGATGAGCAGGGAGCGCAGTGCAGCCGGTACATTTCCTCTATTTGGAAGAAGGTAAATCAGGATTACTTATTACTTTATTTATGACATTGTTTCATGCAATTAAATACAATAAAAGAAGTAAAACTATGTGTTTTTATGAACAAGTTGACAAAGAATAATATGTAAAAACAATCAGATTTGAAGATAGAATTGGGAAATTAATTTTACACACAAAAATAATATAAATATTTATATTCTTCTCATATAAATTTTTTTCTTCAGAAACAATCTGCAAGGGAGAATCTGCAGGTAAATATATAGATATAATCAAACCCTTATATTATTTACAGGAAAACCCCGTTATAAAGAGGTAGTCAGGACCAGCAAACTTACCTTGTTTTAAGCAGTACCTCATAGTAAACGGCCAAATTAATAACAAACATTTACATGAACGTACGGGACTGGACAATAAAGACCATGTATTCGTACATGTTTAGCACGAAATGTAGTTAAGGGTGAGCAGAATGTGCTTGTTATAACCGGAATCTCGCTATAACTGAGCATTATGCCATTGGAACGCACGTTAAAACAATCAGGACCAAAGGATTCACCTCGTTATAAACGGTACCTCATTATAAGCGAGCTGATTACAACAGGGTTTCCCGGTATTCACTTAATTTAAAAACTCGAGAATTCATTGGCAAAGATCATTGAACATAATCAGTGCTAAATTCTACTTGTCCGATAAGTCAAGCCAATTTAACAGAATGGTTCTGTTTTACTTTGTATTGGGCCACCAGAAATAGGTTTCGGGCCTATTGAAAAATCTTATTCTTACTTGCCTGATTGGGGAACGAGGCAACAATATTCATTTCTAGCATTGCTGTAATGATTGAAAGATTTATAAATAACAGAAGTCCTAATTGTAAATAATATCAGCTGTATCTAAAAAATACTAAAGCAGAAAAGTTGTATGACATGTAGCCAATACATGACCCAAACATTAAATATATTCTATAGGCGGTTAGAATAAAATGCTTGCGAGCTAGTCCAATCAATTTGAAGCCAGCATTGATTAAAAATACTTATCTTATTTTTCTCACAACTTTATCATTCAGGAGCAGTCAGCAAAGGAAGAGGTATATATAAACATAGACTAATAACAACAAATTAACAAAAACAAAATATTCATATTAGAAATAACACGATTTGTTTGATGAAAATATCCTTTTTATGAATTATATCTGTAGAAATATTTGTTATTGAAGTGTCAGAATATTTATTATTGATAATTATGAATGTTTTTACATTTAATGGAATGATTAATAAAATATCACTTTAGTTGAAAAGAATAATGAGGTTTACAAAACAATATATGAACTCCCCTACACACATTTCATTCATATAACTATCAATTTTTGCCAACTGACAGAGTGACGACGAATGGCGACCGAGCGCGAGCAGAGCCCAAAGACAAGTCAAAAGGGTACTATTTTTATATTTAAAATTAAAATGCTAACAGTTTGTCACAAGAGGTTTTAAAGAGTTGTTTATAGTCATTGTGCACATGATCATATATCCTGTGCAACAAAAAAAAAAAAAAAAAAAAACAGGATTACTTAAATACTCTATTTTAAACACATGTCATTAACCAAGTAGTTGACAAACTGACATAACTGCAAAAAAGCAACGACGCAATTTTATAGTGTCCTGTTGTGCTTTAACAGCTCCTTTGTAGTAGTACAGTAATTAACGTGACCTTTCAAATATGGTGGAGTGATAACTAAAGGAGATCCATTTTGCAAAATAATGTTTGACATTTAAAACTATATACAACAGTTACATTACAACACTCTAGAGAATGCCAAGTGAGAATGTTATATTGTCTCAACATTGTCTCTTAATTACTTTTGAATAACCAACCTTATCATAAAATATATGCATCTGTACATGACCCATATCAAGTCAATAATACAAAAGGACTGAGTTCAGTGTAGTATATAAGTTTACCTTTATAACTTATTTGCAAATAACAATAATTTTTGTCCAAATTACCTTACTCCCTTAAAGGAACTGCCCCTCTTTTGCAATCCCAAATATATAAGTTGCCATATTTACCTCAAATATTATAGAGGATGATTTTTAAAATTTATTCTGAAAAGATTAGGACTTGACAATGTATTTTGGTGGAGTTATGAATTTTATGATTTTTATTATTACCTATAGATTACTAAAATAAGGGATGGTGGTTAATTATCTGAAACTCACAATAATCTGTATAGCTCCCTCTACGTTCGCTGTGTATGTAGTATGAATGGGATGAATCGAGATCGGTGATGTGATTCCCATCACCCATAATAGATAACGCCACCAACGAAAGATCAGCACAATGAGAGAGATCTGCACAACAGCAGTGATCGCTATGAATGATGGCAACTATGGCTATGAAATTTCATATGCAGCATAATACAAGTATTATGCAGATCTATACCAAATTTGAAGCATTTTGGGTTTTTTGGTAAAGAGGGGCACTCCCTTTAATCATGAATGTAATTTATATTTAGTGTTATAACTTTGAATGATGAAAGTTATTTGATATCATATACAAATTTAATAATGTATTTTCCACACAGACACGTCAACTCATGACAGAGGCCGAAGAACTCCTCATAGAGGAGAAGCTGAGTTACGCGGCGAGGAACAAACCAAGCACCCCATACTCAGAATCGGTAGGTTGATAGAAACTTTTTAACTATTGGAGCAATATGGCAAGGATTTCATGGGAACATCCCCTATACAAGGGTTTTTGTGGCCCAAAACGGTCTAGTAGTCCCAAGGTCTGGCATTCGATTCTAAACGAAGCCTAATTTTCTCTGCCATTAATAATCAAAATGTTAAAAATATACAACAGTGAATATATTTAATTTCATTTGCAGTAACAATACATTTATTTTGTTATTTTCCGAGTTTAGAGCTATTTTATCTGCAGAGGAATCTATACAATTATTAAACAAAAAACAAAAATTATCCGATACAAATTAACTTGGATAATGTGTATGTTAAACTATTAGTATTAATCATTTAAATATTTAACCATATCTATCCAATATTTCCTCTACAGATCATTGAAATATATGAGTCGATGGGGAAGGAGTTCCGCCTCAAGGTGTCCAGAAAGCAACTCTTCGATAAATGTCGGCATCAAGGGTGGAAAACCAAATATTTTTAGATAACTTTAAAACACAACATCGCTAGAATTCCAGTTTGATTTTGGAGATTTGTACAATTTACAATTATTTTTGTCCGCGCCACTTTAAAGGAAGTACAGAATAAAATGTACTTTGGCACTTATTTCATGATTTGTTAAAGGGGAAGTTAATTTTTGTTAAGTCAGAAAAAAAAACTTGAACTTAAAGGGACTTAGTAACATTGTCCAAATCCTCAAAATAAAATTGTAATTCTAGCGGTTCCCTTATACCTTGTTGTATTCGTATTAACAAAAAAATCATGGGACAGGTTTCGGTTTTTCAAATTTCCCTTTCGTTACAAAGATATGTATGAATGAAGTATTCAGATAAGAAAAACTCCGGGCGAGTTTTTCATCCCTGTACAAAGTGAATGCAGTGAGTTAGTGAATATCACCCAATATCACTTTGCATTTTCGCTCATTACTTGGCCATGCAATGTCCATTTGACTTGAAATTTTCACACAATACCCTGTGGACATATGAGATAACAACACTATACATTTCATCAACCATTCATCACTTTTTGCACATGTCAACAAAGTTACTAGATCCCTTTAAAAGATTTTATTCAAGAAAAGCTCTACTTAACCATTAGCTCGTATTGCAGCTAGAAAGAAATTTTCTGCATTTCTGCATTTCAACCAATCAGATGTGTGCATTTAGAACATTTGATCTAATTCACACTTGATTTAATCTCTTTCTGCAACAGGGCCCTTGTCTGGTTTTAAAATGTGGTTTTGTATGGGGATTAACATACTTTGAATAGGTCTTTTTCAAACATAATACACCCATAGAATTACACCACAAGACAGAGATCTTTAAAATGCCTGTTTCTCCCTTATTTAAAAAATTAACCAGCATTCATTTTGAAAGGGTTTGCTTAGTCTAAATATGACAAATTATATACAATTTTTAAAGGTAATTGCTTCTATTTTAATGTTATATGAAAATCAGCAAAATCATTTATCCCGACATATTGGTCGTTTTGTGGTGTAAGGTCACATATGTGGCACATAGCACCGTTGCCAATGTCAGGCATATTTATGGTGAATTACAGTGACTAGTTGATTGATAATTTTTTAACACTTCCTCCAAAGCTTTCCTAACACGTCATATATCATTTTGAAGGTTACGGTACACTCTTGCGTTTTCACTCTTTTTTTTTTATAAATAGCGCCCTCATTGTTGAGTAGGGCACCCTCTCTAGGCCATGCAATGTACATTTCAAAATAGTACCTGCTCCTGACCACAGCATTTTATCATATAATGAGTAACAAAACATAATTTATTTCTACATACAGATTGAAGCATAGATAATTATCTGTCTGAAAAAAAAAGTTTGTCTTTATATGTTTGATGGCATTTTTATTGCAAAAAATGTGCGTCGATGTCATATACGTGAAATATGATTGTGCAACATATTTATTCTGCCTTGGACTGTCTATAGTCAGTTTTATACAATTTTCTATAAGATATATCATGTCTTGTTTATATAATTTTGAACGTATATTATAATTGTGCATTTTCAAATAATTTCAATATAGAACGACTCAATTTTCTATAAGATATATCATGTCTTGTTTATATAATTTGGAACGTATATTATAATTGTGCATTTTCAAATAATTTCGATATAGAACGACCTCGTAGTGATCGAAGGGCGCCCTCATTCTGACACATATAACCATAATTTTGCACTATTCAAAGAGAAAACCATTATTTTTATTGTTGGAAATGTTTCATCTTTATAGTAAGAATAAGTTTGTATTGATAATTGTTTATATTTTATAATATAACTGACAATTGATGCTCCAGCACGTATGTTCGTGCGTGGACGCACTATGGGCGCGGCGCGGCCATAATAGCGTCTTTTCGCTCTGCGACGGGAGTGCGGCTACGGGGGATTTAAATTAGCTTTGATCGTCCCCGTACTCTGGCTACCGTCGCGATCTATTTGCAGTTTCGCAATTCTGAATACGCGGGAGTTTCACTCGTTCCATTTATCATGCATGTTGTACTATAAGCATACGGTATAGGCAGTACAAATCACAACATACTGCACTGTGCATGCAGCGCGTGTGTACGAATCAGTGCATGAAACACGTGAGGCAGCGAGCCTCGCCGTCCAAGCGCTCTGATTGGCTGATCACGTACCCGCGTAGCGGCTCTACGCCCGACGTTAATTCGGCGAACTACCGTCCTAGGTTTGGCCGCTACGGGGAAATTTTCGCTCTGAGTGCGACCCCCCGCTAAGATTAGCGTTGTAGCCATAGTCCCGTCGCCGAGCGAAAAGACGCTATTAGCTACGCTACACGCGTGATTTGAATAAGTTTTTGTTTTTCTTTACTGCCGTCGACAGTTGAAAACACACCCCTATAAGAAGTTTGACCAATCAATTGTCTTAAATCGGAGTAAAAATATGAATATTCATATCGTATCTCATGATAATCCAAAAATTACCAATTTGATTTTCAAGTTATACAGATTTTTTTGTCATTTTTCTCCTAAAATTCACTTGTAATCGATTCCAAATCATCAAAATTATACGATAAATGTAAGGTAATTTTTAACTTTTTTAGAAAAGTAGTTTCCGCAATTTTTAAGGAAAAAGTAAAATGATATTCATAAAATTAAGATCATGAACAATGGTCACATGACATTTGTTTTCATCCTAGAGTTTTTCTGTTATTGTGAGGTTCTCGCCAAAGTCATCAAAATCAGGTAGTAAAATGCCATTTTTACCGCAAATACGGACATTGGAGCATCAATCCAGTAATTATTGAACATACAATCGTTTTATGTATATATCGATGGCAGAAATAGACACTTAGGTGTATATTAGTTCGAATTATGTCGTTTTTATCTGGTCTCGATCGAGTATTGGTCTGCCACATCAAATAAAATTGTCTCCAAAGAGCAGCAGAATTTGTATTTCATCGAGACGCGGCTTATGTCCACGCCGTGATAGCCTATCCGATATGCGTCGGGCTTTCTAGCAAGTACTAATCGCGTTATGTGGACGGAACCACCGATGTCCGAACCCTATCCCTCCGCGCATCGGGTTCGAGAACACCGGTTTTCCGTCTCCATATTAAACGCGATTAGAACTTGCCAGAAAGCTCAGACGCCTATCGGATAGTCTAACGCCGTGAGCGTCGGGGTGGAAATCGGTCACGCGCCGTCTAATGGAATCGTATTTCAGCTGGATTTTCCTCTAATGCTGGTTCTGTACTGAAGGAAACGAACTAAATTCCTTTTAAAAAAGGAATAAGCTATAAACATTTGTTATTAATATGTAGATTTGATTCTCATGTTATTTTTGTTTACATTGAACAAATATTTAAACCTAGAAAGTTGGAAAAATGAATATGGGTTAATTTTCTGTCGAGTACGCCCGAGACTTGAAATTTGCTTCTCCATTCAGTATCATAGTTTTCATACAAATTATACTACATTTAATTAAATAATGAAGCAAATGTTGTTTCCTTGAATCTGTATGATAATATTTTATTTTGTAAACGTTTATATTTATGTTTGTAATGCAGACAGTGGCGTAGCCATTACTGGTAATAATTAAAGGGGGGGGGGGTCATGGTCATTTTAAGTCATTCTCTCGGTCGGCATGACGTCACAGTCACGTGATTTCCCTAACTACGCGATCGGCCATTTTGTCAAAGGTGCAAACAATTCGTGCGAGCGTGTGTTGACTGTGCAGTTTCCGTGACATTTTTCGAACTCGTAGTTGATTTGAACTGTTTTTCCATTATATTTTATAGCGTTTTTTACTTCATTTTAATTGCTGGAAAATGGTGAAAAGCTGTTGTGTGTACGGGTGTTCCAAGAACAAGGCAAAATGGCCAGCTTTATCGTTTTATATGCTGCCCAGCCGAGTCACAGAGCCAGCGAGACGCCAAGCCTGGTTGACCGCGATTAGCCGGGCGCAGGAGGAGAAAACGGGCCGGCTGTGGGAACCCAAATCAGACTACAATTACATTTGTTCCTCTCACTTCATCTCAGGTACTTATTTAATTAAACTTTTCATATGATTTGCTCTTCAAGTTTAGAAATGAGAGAACAATGAATCTTCACTCAGTCTCAGATTTTTTTTCTTAAACAAATAAATATGTCAAATTTCAGAGAAAATAGAGTAATAATAATTGAATGATATTGTAATTATTAAACTAATAAAATAAGTAGTAAATATTGGGTAAATTACACTTTACTCCCACGGCTTCACTCAGATTTTTTCACTTTCAGTAAGTTTCTGATGTTCTTTTGTCTAGAAATTTTGATAGGGGGTTCGGGGGGTTTCCCAATCTGCAATTTACGTCACATTTTTACCTCTTCTTTCCTCCTGTTTGTTAAGCATGCCAAAATAAGATCTAGGCTTTTGTGTGTGTTTTGTTTGTTTGGTTGTGCGCGCATGAAGAATCAAGTGCGCAGAGGCTGCCAGAGCTGTGGCGGTAAAGGCTGAAGTATAATTGTAAATTCCACGTAGTATTTACTTGTTTATCATTATTGTATATTTTCAGGAGCTAAACACATCTCCAAAGACCACCCAGACTACGTTCCATCGATATTTCCGCAACGCCTGCCATCAAGTGGTTCACCTGCCAAGAGGAAGCTAGATCGCTATGAACGTGCAGAAAGAAAAAGGAAACGAGGTGAGATTTTTTTTTTACACTTACTGGCTACATCCAGAATTACCGTAGCTACACCAGTAACGGATCACTTTTTGGTGGATACAATTTCTTGCTAAGACAAAATATTTTTTATGGACTATCATACATCGTTGGAAAGCTAAAATGGTGCAGATAACGAATATTGTCAATTCAAACTCATTCCGTCACTAATATGCAAATCACTGCACGTTTTACGAACCCCTTACGCTGCACCAGTAACGGATCACCACTACACCAGTAACGGATCACCTGGCTTTATTAAAAAAATAATTGACCAATTATCTTAATTTTTCCATCAAAGTGTTTGTAAATTAGCAATTAATATCCAGGAAAAGTGTTACTTCTTAAACGTGCTTCCTTATTTAGTTATGAGGAGTTGAATTCTGCCACACATGATCCTTATGAAATGTTAGCAAAAATCACAGAAAAACCCGATTTTACCAAAATATCCAAATAATTTTCGATTTTCAAGTTAGAAATATCACAGACTCTAGTGAAATACATTGTTACAGCAAAACAAAATTAATTCTGATCTTTTGTTTTGTTTTTATAAGGATTTGAAAATAGGTGATCCGTTACTGGTGTAGATAATTTCTGCTGTAATTATACATTAAAATTTGCCTTTTTTTACTATAAGCCTGCACCCAAACACCCGGAAAATGCTGTGGGGTGTATACCAGAACATATGTCTGTGTTAATAATATATGAATTATAGATCCGTCGGCATATTTTTGTTTTTTAAACATCTTATTAAAAAAAAAAATTAATTTTTTCCCCCATTTTTTTCTTGAAAATCTGAAATCTGTACATTTTGTCACTAGATGACACTATTTTGAAGGCTAATTTCTCACTTTTGCGCGATGATCATGGAACTGAGGTGTATCTCTTTTTAAAAGGAGATGATAAAGTTGATATTAGATGGACATTCCTCGTCCAGTTATGAAAATAAAAACAATTAGATAGTCACAAACGTCTTCATGCATCAATTTGGGTAGGTGATCCGTTACTGGTGTTGAAACGGTATATGTTATAAAATATAAGTGCATCAATATATTTGGTTAAATTCTTCAAAATCAACTTAAAGATTAGAAAAATATTCAATAAGAATATTTGGTCGAGTAGTATTTTCTCGAGTACGGCCTAACTGCTACTTTTACCTAGTGCTGTAACTGACCTTGATGATCGGATCGTTTGATCGGATCGGAAAAATTTTATCGATCTTCGAAATCGGATCGATGATCGGCTAAAAATAAAAAAAAAAAAAAAAAAAAACTTTTTTTTTTTTCTTTGGAAAAATGATCCCCCCAAAACACATTTTGGGAATATAAATGAATACCGAAGCAACATATCCATATTAATAAGCCCAAGGTAATCTTGTACGGGTATGCTTTCATTTCTAACTGATTACCTCTTCTTTTACAAAATTACTCACGCCGATTTTGAGCCTAGTCCCATGTGATTAATTTGGCGTAACCTTTCACAATCACATGGGACTAAGCTCAGAATCGGCGAGAGTAATTTTGTAAAAGGAGAGTTAATCAGTTTTAAATGAAACTAAGCATACCCATACAAGATTACCTTGGGCTTATTCATATGGATATATGTTGCTTTGGTATTCATTTATATTCCCAAAATAGGTTTTTTGGGGATCATTTTCCAAAGAAAAAAAAAATTTTTTTTTTTTTTTTTTTTTTTTTTTTTTTTTTGCCGATCCGATCTTCCGATTTTTTCTGCATGATCGGAAATCGGCAAAAACGGTCCAATCATGTATGATCGGATCGTGATCGGCATGCCGATCCGATGATCGGTTACAGCACTACTTTTACCCTGTCCCTGAATATTGTCTTGTTATTTTTTGTTATACGTACTTAGTTCCATGTGTACAGTTTATGGTATGGTTATATTGTGAATATGTATACAGGCCTCCTTTCATTTCACAAGAATGACACACCCAATAAATTTTGATTTAAACAGTTAATCAGGCAATCATTTTTGTTCTCCAATATAATAGAAATAAAGAATAGATTCACAGATAGAATACATCTTTTTCTTTTCTTTTCTCCAATCTTAGGCGAAGAAGTTCATGTTAGACCTCAGAAACCAGATGAAGTCGAAGATGATCTGGATGATCACCCTGATGACGACATCGCAGTGCCCGGTGATGAAGAAGAGGAAGCAGTGCCCGTTGATGAAGAAGAGGAAGCAGTGCCCGTTGATGAAGAAGAAGAAGCCGGTCCAGCTCATCCAGGCTTTCAAGCTCCGCTTCAGCCAACTGAACGAGAATCTTTGATTCTAGAGATGGAAGCGTTGCGTCGTGAACGTGACGAGGCAAGGACAAAGGTGCAAGGACTGGAGGACTCTCTGCTAGCTTCAAATATGTCATCAAAGTCGGTGGAGAACGATGACAAGAAGTGCAAGATGATGACAGGTTTGTCATGGTGTGTGTTTATGCAGGTCTTTCTCTTTCTGCAGACGTTTATAACCGCACGTGGCATCAACAAGGATAGTTTGCCTCTCCAGGAACAGTTCTTCATGACACTTGTTCAATTGCGCCAAGGTTTAACTTTCGAGTTCATTGCAACAGTGAAGGGCGTGAAAAAGACTACCGCAATTGACTACTTCTGGAAATGGCTTGACCTCATGCATGCCAAGCTGGGATTTCTTGTTAAGTTCCAGGATCGCGAGTATATATTTCAAACAATACCTCCAGTGTTTAAGAATAAATTCCCTAGACTGACATCAATAGTTGATTGTTTCGAGATTTTTATTGATGCACCAAGGAAGTTGAAGGCCAGGGCTCAGTGTTGGAGCAACTATAAACATCACTGCACTGTAAAAGTATTTATTTCATGTAGCCCTTTGGGACACATAAATTATGTATCAAAAGTGTATGGTGGCCGGGCTTCTGATGTTCAAGTTGTTAGAGAATCCAATTTCATGACTTATGAATTTCATATGCCTGGTGACCAAATTCTTGCTGATCGGGGGTTCACCCTCCAGGATGAATTTGCCGCAGCATGTGGTGTCAATTTGCTTTTACCCTCATTTACAAAGGGTAAGAGACAACTGTCGCCAGAAGAGGTGGAAACATCCAGAAAGATTTCCTCTGTTCGAATTCACATTGAGCGTGTTATCGGGCTTCTCAAAAATAGGTTCAAAATACTCCAAGGCCCCATTCCCATTCAAAGCTTGCAAAAAATCACTGATGAAGTTGATAAGAAGCCTCTTGCAAGCATCGATAAGATAGTTAGAGTTTGTGCTGCCCTCATCAACCTAGGTGAAGGCATTGTATACAGAGAGTAATTGTGGTCAGTTTCTTGCAATGCTCTTTGAAAAATGTTGCTTTCAATATGAACTTGAAAAGAAGAAATCTTTGTTTCCACTTCTGCTGACTCATGTTCACTTTGTCACACAAATTACAAACTGCATTTTGCCCATGCTTTCCAGCCATACATTTCAGATACCTCTGTAGCGCAGTCCCTTTATCGTAGCCAAAGTATGCCTTGCAAAAAAGCCTATAGCTTTTTTAAAGCTTAATCAACTCGGCTGTGTTTATTTCATTACAATTGGATTTTGAAAAATTTGAGAATTATATTAGATAATAGATATTTATATATCGTTGAAGCATTTACCATGTATTTTAGTCAGTCTCTTTACATTCTAAAATAAATTCTGGAATTGGCCCATTCTTTTGAAAGTTCCAAAGATTTGATTTAAAAAAATAGGAACAAAATATTAGTTGTTTTTCATATTTCAGATACATCATGAAACTGGCAATGCAATATTCTGCATTATTACACACGATTCATTATATCATGTATTTTGTTTTCCTTTTCATGGACGCATTGATAACTTGTACTTAGAGGATTTCAAATATGTCCAATGTATTATGGCAAAATGAGATGAAATGCATTTTTTGTTCTTCTTTCTTTTTTTTGTTCTTCGTTTAAATATAACTTAAGTAGATATTGTTGCCCACTACTTTGTTGATATGTATGGACCCGTTTGATATGAAATTAAATGAATAAAAGTGTAAATATTGTATTATGGGTAAAGCTGTTTTTCATAAAAAAATTTTAAAAAACGAAAATATATTGTGCTTGTGGTAAGACTCGATTCTACAATGTACATCGTAAACGTTTGTGTGGAAATTGTCTCAAGAAAGAAAGAATAGAAATAACAGTTATCACAGTCACTCTACAAGACAACCATCACTATTTCATTACTATTCATACATACTATCACTATTTTTGTTTATTGGACCCAAAAGGTGGAATTTCCTGGAAAAATATTTGAGGGAAAGTGCCACTTTGAGTGCATTTAAAGCTAAGTTGAAGAAATATTTGATAAATCAGTCAAAATCCTAATTAATACGCTATCATGTTATTGTTTTATCGTATGTATGTGTTCGTGATGATTAAGCGACACGGATATTTGTATGTACCATTGGATATATTTGTACATTTGTTTCTCTTTGTTTTTCTTTTTTATAAAGTTTGTTCACAGTTCATAGTTGATTGATATTGCTTGTTCATGTGAAAGTATGACATGCTACAAATATATACAATATGTACAGTATATAAATGCATGTATTTAAAAAAAAGTGTCTAATATTCATTATACATTTGTTATATAAATATATATTTTTGTCGTAATCGTAGTATTGCCTAACCATTTCAGGGGCCTTTCAAATCACAAGCCTTGCTTCCAAGATTGGCCCCTCCACATTTTCGTCGAAATTTCTGTATCCTATGTCTATACAACCAATTTGTTACATATATTGTTTGAAATATTGATCCCATTATGCTGTTCATCGTTTGTTTTGAAAATGTGGAAATAAAATACGAATAAAACTATTTATAAGGACAATTCAACCCAATTTTCTATTTGACTTTCTTAAATCCTGGTTCTTTTTTAAGCTATATTATCTCAGGAATCACAATGAAATAGACAGAGCTATAATTTCCTACCTTTAAATCACACTGTCGTGTCCTCCTTACCGAGATACAGAACTATACATGAAATGGCACATGTGGGACTACACATGCCTTAAACACAGTTTTATAGAATTTAAAAAAAAATAATTTCTTTTTCATTTCTTTCGTTTGGATACTGTAAAACACTTCATATTACACCAACCAGTGTCTCCTTTATGAATTTGAAATGCATATTCATGCTAAAAATATCATTTTAATTTGGACAGACAAACTGACGTTACTAACCAGGTTTTTGTTGTTCCTACTATAAACCAATAAGACGTATTTTAATATTTGATACATCAGACCACTTGCCAAGACAATGTCAATGGTGTAATGATTCAAATTCATTTCAGATGACTCCCTGTTTTCGAGAAATATTTGTCACAAGGACTCATGTTTTTTTCCATGTCCTTTTTTTGTAATGTTACTTACCGACAATAAAAGTTGCTATTGCAACACAAATATTATTTGAATTGTGTTTATCTTTGTCTGTATTGTGAACATGATTTTGACTTGAAATGAATAGATGTTATATGATATGAAAATATGCTGTAAATGTAACGTAACTAACCATGGAATTTATTTACAAAGACACACTTAACCCCCCCCCAAACAAAGTACAGTACCTGCAATCACACCCACACTTCACTCCCCATCTTCTCTCGAAACACCACACACTCATGCCGCCAACAATTAATGTAAATGAAGCGCAATTCACAGTTATGTTCTTTTTGGCTTAACAAGTAACATTTATTATTATATCGGTCAATTACACATAGTAAAGAAAGACTTTCAAGCACAATTGAAGGCAAAATATAGGCACATAAATATGAACTGAAAAATAAAGACAAGTTAAAAAAATACATCTTAAGAATTGAACAATGTTATCTTGTTAACAAAAAACAGGATATCAGCATGTAACATAACGTAAAGATACAAATATGAAATACTGTTATGACATTTATTGCAAAATACTGGCAAAAGTGAAAGAAATGTTCTCTTCATGAATATAAAAAAGGCAAGTAATGTTCATGTCATAAATATAACATACTATTTTGTTGTTCATTTCATAATCCAGTCAAATACAAGAGGCAAAAGAAAGACTGTATCACAATTAAAAACAAAGTCTAGGCACATAAATATGAACTGCAAAATAAAGACAAGTTTAAACAAAAATCTTAAGAATTGATCAATGTAATCTTGTTGACAAAAACAAACGGGATATCTTCATGTAACATAACGTAAATATACAAATATGAAATACTGTTATGACATTTATTGCAAAATACTGGCAAAGTTGAAAGAAATGTTCTCTTCATGAATATAAAAAAGGCAAGTAATATTCATGTCATAAATATAACATACTATTTTGTTGTTCATTTCATAATCCAGTCAAATACAAGAGGCAAAAGAAAGACTGTATCACAATTAAAAACAAAGTCTAGGCACATAAATATGAACTGCAAAATAAAGACAAGTTTAAACAAAAATCTTAAGAATTGATCAATGTTATCTTGTTGACAAAAACAAACGGGATATCTTCATGTAACATAACGTAAATATACAAATATGAAATACTGTTATGACATTTATTGCAAAATACTGGCAAAGTTGAAAGAAATGTTCTCTTCATGAATATAAAAAAGGCAAGTAATATTCATGTCATAAATATAACATACTATTTTGTTGTTCATTTCATAATCCAGTCAAATACAAGAGGCAAAAGAAAGACTGTATCACAATTAAAAACAAAGTCTAGGCACATAAATATGAACTGCAAAATAAAGACAAGTTTAAACAAAAATCTTAAGAATTGATCAATGTTATCTTGTTGACAAAAACAAACGGGATATCTTCATGTAACATAACGTAAATATACAAATATGAAATACTGTTATGACATTTATTGCAAAATACTGGCAAAGTTGAAAGAAATGTTCTCTTCATGAATATAAAAAAGGCAAGTAATGTTCATGTCATAAATATAACATACTGCTTTGTTGTTCTTTTGTTACTTCTTAACTTTGCGGCAAGGTGGGCAATACCATGTCTTTGATCTTGGCAGTCTGCTGAGTTTAAGACACTTTGGATGAAACCACTCGTCACATCGGTCGCAGCTCACCATCTCCCCTGTGCCGTCTGCGCTGCGACACAAGCAGTACAACTTGTCGTCAGATGAAGGCAACGGTGGGGGGATAGTGTCATTCTCTAACCGTCGTGTCAGGAGTTCTGGAAGGATGGCTGACTTCCAGAGTGTTGTTAGCCTCTCAACCATGGCGTTGATACAATCGTCATCTTTCTCTACCCGTTCCACATGGATTGACTGTGGTGTCCACACCACTAAATCGCAGTACTGCACATTGCAGGCTGCCATTTGGAGCTGAATTTGGCTATAGTACGAATGGGATTTCTTTAGAGTAAGCTCGGCATCTAGGCAGAAATCCTTGTCTGCTACAGCTTCCTGCACTGTCTGCATGCGATGGCGGTACGGGCATTTCACCTCCAAAATGCCCTCTCCACAGCAAGTGCAGGATACTTTTCCATCTGGCGAGGCTCCAAGAAATGGATGATCCTTGATGATGGTGAATCCAGCCCGAGTCACCATGCCATCAAAGTGCTCCTCTTCAAGAAGAGTGGTGTACGACTGAATGGCATGGGACTCGTGCTCCCTCCCCCAATTCAGTGCCGGTGCGTTGATGGGTTGTGGATGTGGAATGCAGATCTTCTTGATGAGTGATGGTGCTGGGTTGACGAGTGAAGTGCGGAGTGCTTGGTGTGCGGTGGATCCAGTGATGCGACCTGCTCGTTGATCATGCCAGATGAGTGATGATGACTGTGCCTGTGTAGACTGGTCGATGAACTCAAGCTGTGCGTCAGTGATGGAAAGTGAAGAAAAGGTGCGGTCGCAGAGTGAAGACATATCTTGGGTGCTGAGTGAAATGTTGTTGGCGTCATAGAGTTTACGGAGTGTAGGTGGTAGTGATGGGTTCTCAGGTGCAGTGGCAGATGGGATGAAGTTGGGTGCGTATTGGCTGAAAGCAGACAGTCCAATAACCTTGGTCGGCTCTGTGCAGCCAGCCAACATCCCCAAAAGTGTGCTCTGTTCTTCTTGGGTTGCTGGACCGGACTCCTTTCTCTGGCGTTTCCGCGGCATTCTGTGCCTCTCCTTGGCCCCGTCATTGTAGAACTCAATACTGGCGACCGGACATGGCTGGATGTTGTCGACGAAGCATGCATTCCACTTGCACAGGTCATCGGTGCAGGCTGCAGACGTGTACCCCATGCGCACTGCAGCTTCGATCTTGAAGAGAAGAGCTGCTATGTGGGAGCAGCTCTCTCCAAGCCTGTTGAATAATCATAGAGAAAATGACAATTAGACCTTGAAACAACCATAGTATCTTTTTGTAACTAAAAATGAGTAAAAAAATTAAGAGTACAGACTTTAAAACAAAATTGTATTGTTTGAGATGACGCACAAATATTGTGGGCACACCTTGTATTTCTTTGTCTTTGCAAAAAATGTCCCTTATGCTTTCTATTGTTTTTCAGAATTATTGGGGGGGGGGGGGGGAGGGGCACGTGACCCATCCATTGCTACACCACTGCACAATGAGGTGTAGTAAAGACCAAGTTTTTCTCTTTTTTTTGCTTAGCAGCAAGTGTGCCCCAAAGCCTTCCCAGTTAAAGTAATCAAACTAACTCTTTACCCTACCACAATACAAGTACTCACCCAGCCATGCAGTCACAGTGTGCCGCAACAACGACTCCATCCATGGTTGTTGCGATCCATGGATGATGAGGACTTTCAGTCACCCTCCACGACGGCTTCACGTCTGCTTTCAGGAGTACGTGATGTCCGACCTTCTTGTGGAAAACGGTCTGCACCCATCCCGATGTAAAAAAACGATGTGCCTCCAGAGAGCGATAGTTTTTCATGGCGTGCTGTGTGAAAACGCCTGTTGAAAAAGAATCAAACAAAAGGAAACTAATAAATATAAACAAACAAAATTAAAATGTACACTATTAAATGTAATTGTGAAGGCTCAATTTGATCATCAGCTGGCAGCATAATCTGTAAAAAGATTGGCTGAAGGGCCTGCAATAAAATAATAAATAAAACAAAATAACAAATAAAACAATTTTAAAAAGGAAAAAAAGGAAATATTATTATTAATATTATTCAATTCATAATATTACTTATTCGATTTACCCCCCCCCCCCCCCCCCCACAGTTGCATTGCAATTACTTGGATCTTGGCTCTTTTAGTTTTATATTTGTTTTCTTCCAGCTTATTATAAATATAATAATAATAAACAATTGAAATTATTTCTGAATTGACAATGAAATTGAAAAAAAACAAATATTTTCAATTTTTATGTTTGTTTGTGTTTGAGTGTGTATGTGTGTCTTCATCATCATCATAATCATCATCATCATCATCATCTTTTCATTTTTATATTCATTTATATTTACCTGGTGAGTGTACAAGATAATTGTACACGTCTGGGTACTCAACGTCTGGCCAGTCGGACGGGTCATTCTGCCACGAGTCAGCTGGGTGCTTGTACGGGCAGTTCGAAAAATCCAGTCCAATCACGGCTAATTTCTGGTTGTATCTCCGCAATGAATCACCAGGTAGGCCATCAGAGTAATCATATGCCATCTTTGATTCATAAAAACTATATTTCTGCTAAAAAAATACTTCGAAAAGTCAGATAAAACACGTACAAAAGGTAATGAAAATTCGGCGTTCACAGTATGCGTGTATGGGCGTGTATGGCGAGATCGATTTGTTTGCCCCTTTGCGATCGGTTGTTAAGCGGAAGTTACGTTCGCGAGTGAAAATCCCCGGATGTCCGACCGAGAGAATACCGCAGATTTCACCGTTAATTTCTCAATTTGTTGTACCTCTTTCTCTTCTTTGCAATCTTATCTGACAATAATGGATGGTAAGGAAATTGAGATTAATTGTAGTTTGTCGTAACATGTATTTGAAATTGAAAACGATTTGTGCGTCCAGGGACCAAGCACTGCACTGCATGCCAATGCATGCAAAAAGTGCGTTGGCCGTGTTGTGTGTTGCGTGCATGAATGAATGTGTGTGCTATGCGGGTACTGAAATGATAAACATTGTTGATTGTGTTGTGCATTGTCATTGTGAATTGTGCGTGTATACTATTGTTTGTATAATTCACTTATTCATGATTTTAGGTAAAATGAACAACAGATTGTCCTTACATATCTTACATGCCCATTGGATTAGTTCAGATGAACGTTTTGAATGAGACCACAATCACATGCACGTGTAAATAATGAATGGCAGTATGAGGTATGAGTGAGATTTTAATAGATCAACAAATCTAGCGCTTATGCCTTATATATCAAAAATTCATGGCCTCGACTTTGACATTAATCATTATTACTGAAATTTTTTACTAGAAGGCTGACAGTAAAATATTTCAGTAATAATGTCAAAGGAAAAAGAGGCCATGAAAGCGCTAGATTTGTCGATCTAGCAGTCTATATGAAAACGAATACTTAACTTGTACATTATGATTATACAATAATGTCATGATTGAAAATTAAATTGAATTATTGATTGATTCGTACAAATGTTCTTCTGAACTATGACTAGTGAGTGATACGTCAATAGAACAGTTTGAGACCATGAATTACTATTTATCTTTTTGTTTGTCGTTAATGCTGTAACTGACCTTGATGATCGGATCGGTTGATCGGATCGGCAAAATGTTATCGATCATCGAAATCGGATCGCAGATCGGATCGGATGATCGGCTAATTTTAAAAAATAAATAAAAAATAATCGTTTTTTTTTTTTCTTTCTTTGGAAAATCATCCCAAAAAACATATTTAGGGAAAATAAATGAAGACAGATGAATTGGCTATACGCATGCCAAGTACTTAGACTCTGCAGTTGAGCACACTGCAGAGTCTAAGTACTTGAGCGTCTTCATTAATTATGAAGACGCTATACTCATGCCATGCCAAGCACTTAGACTCTGCTGTAGTTGTGCTCAGTCCCATGTGATTAATTTGGCGTAACCTTTCAGATCAATCGCCGTGAGTAATTTTGTAAAAGGAGAGGTAATCAGTTTGAAATGAAAGCATACCCATTCAAGATTACCTTGGGCTTATTCATATGGATATGTTGCTTTGGTATTCATTTATTTTCCCAAAATATGTTTTTTGAAATTTTTTTTTTTTTTTTTCTTTTTTTCCCGATCCGATCTTCCGATTTTTTCTGCATGATCGGAAATCGGCAAAAACGCTCCGATCAACCATGATCAGATCGGGATCGGCATGCCGATCCGATGATCGGTTACAGCATTATTTGTCGTGTATATATTTGTAAGGTTTAATTCAACTTTTAAAAAGTAAAACAAAATAAACTATTGAATTTAACTTCAAAGATCTTTTGAGATGATTATTTGATGTGTTGACTTACATAGGTGTGTGTTTGCATAATAAGGGGGAGGGGAGGAGTGGAACTGTTAAAAGAAAACAGAATAATGGGCATTCTATTCTGAAATGTGCCCACAAGACTAGAAATAGAATGCATGTGCAGGACTCGCAAGAAGAATGGTATCCATTCTTTTTGTTATGTCATGGCCTCGGACACGTACCAGAAAAGTATGCAGAATAATGCTCTACAACTCAGACTGCCACTCATACAGACATTACCATACTGTTGTGTAAAGCAGGCTGCGCAATGTACATTGACAATGCATGCGTGGCGAATTGCAGAGCATTTGGCACCCATGCAGTGTGTGTATGCACTATGTGCTACAATAAAATTGTGTGTATGGCATTTAAATACCATACCATAGTATGACCATTTACACTTGGTTGATGTTTACATCTGCCACTTCCTGCCCTCCAATTGACAAACGTGTGTCCTTACTACTTGTTTTCTTCTAATTTCTAACATGTGCAGACTGGTTTCGTCTTATCCCTATGGTTGGCACTCTTGGCGCCGTCATCGTGCTGACCGTCGTCCAGCTCCGTCGTGGTGGCAAGGGCCGTGTTAACGAGACGATCGAGAAGGACAAAGCCAAGGTGGTTAACGCGTTCGACATCGAAGACCTCGGAGACAAAGTCGCATTCTGCCGCTGCTGGAGATCAAAGAAGGTTTGTAGAAAATTTAGCGTTTGCCTGTTAATAATTACAAAGATTTGCCACATTGGAAAGAGCAGATAATTAACGAGTTGATTGAAAGGATAATGCCAAGGTTGTCTACTCCTTCGACATCAAAGACCTCGGAGACAAAGTCGCATTCTGTTGCTGCTGGAAGTGGAAGAAGATTTGTGGAAAATTATTGGAAGCATTTTGACTATATATATATATATTCATGTTAATTATCACAAAGATTTGGATTGGTCATCAAGTTGATTTGATTCAATTTGATTTGATTTGTTAATGTCAAGTATCAAATCTTGAAACATTATTTCTTGCAAACAATGTTCAAGTAAATAATCTAGTTGTAAGTTTATTTTAAAACATATAGAAGAGAAAATCCATCTAAAATTCATTTTAAAGGGATTTATCAAAGCAGGGCTCACCTATAGCAGGGCTCAACACTAGCACTTGCCCAGGGCCCCAGGGCAAGTACAAATTGAGGTTGGGGAAGTACAATTTTATAAATGCTCAAATTTGGTTGCCTGATCGCACAACTAATATAGAAAAAAGTTAGTGTGGAGGCATGATGATAAAAGATTTACTAGTGTCTATAATGTTTCTTTTCTTTATTTTCCCTCTCATTTCTACTGCCCCCCCCCCCCCCCCTTCTGTTCTTAGTTCCCCTATTGTGATGGTTCGCACGGCGAGCACAACAAGACGACTGGTGACAACGTTGGACCTCTGTGTCTGGCTAGGAAGTCTGCATCATCATAAACCTCTCACTGGCAATCAAAGCAAGAAGTGATTTATAAGTTAAGGGTTAATTAAGTGTAACTAAGTAAAGTGGGAAAAGGTAAACAATCGGGTAAAAAAAAAGACTGATAGCATACAAAGTATAAGATAACATCATCTTGAAGGAAAACCAAGAGGGTTAAATGTTGAACTATTCCTCTTGAATTTTATTGCCCAGTTTTGTGTGGTATTATATTTTTGAAAAATATGTTACTAAAATGAATGTTAAAGATGCACAAATTGATAGGAAACACTGAAGACACAGGCGTCGATCTGTCATTGATACCCATTCATCAGGGGGGGATGATCTATTCATTCATCCCCCCAGATGAATAGGTATTACTGAAGACATCTATAAGATAGGAAAATCTAAGAAAAAAGGTTGATGTCCCTGCACAAATTTCTTTATGCATGTTTCCTTTATGTGATTTTCTAAAACCATGGGACTAAAAGTCATTTAAAAAGGTATTCCTACAAATTCTTTATAAATTTGTTCTTCAATCTTTGTGTATGAATTTACTGGATAATGATGCATAATCTGGGTGACTGGGGGAGTTATGTTCATGATGTATTCTAAATTTCAAATTTTGTTTTCCTTTATGGCAATATGTATATTTCTTTATGTTTGACTAATGTTGTAGTAGTAATTGTACAAAGTACAAATTAGTAAAATAGAAAAACGAGTGAGAAGTATATTACCTAATAAGCAATTACCAATTCTAAATATTTATCTAATGGTTAGGTTCAGTTGTAATCCTGTTTTAATGATATAACTTTGGATGGTGATCCGGTGATATAGAGAAAACATGTAAAGTACAGAATCATAAGATATAAGGAATTGTTTTACTTTGGTAATCTCTACTCATGATTCAGTGTACCATGTTGTTAGTGTGTGAATGTTTTGAAGTATAAATTATATTCACCTCATCTCACTGTCTCAAGAAATAGTAAGTACTCTCAAAGTGTTGTTCTTTTAAAAGTGATTTTAAGGTTCAAAACATACCCCTCAGTAGATAGTACTGTATTGTGACAATTTTGAACACCATTTTATATATATATGCATGATGATCATAATTATACATATTTATGTGTCTATTATATACTCAAGCTGATGAGTATCCTCAGCACTTATATGGCACCATTTATCTAGTTAAACAATAAGATGCACAAACATATTTTTGAGTATTCACCATTTTGCGTGCTCAGTACCACACCAAAAGAAAGACCATTAAGTTGGACATTGGAATACAGATAATTTGTCAATTCTAATTAAGAGCTTTAGACTAAAGCTTATACATGTAATTGTAATGGTACAAATTATAATAGACCTCCCTATCAGAGAACATACTAACATTTCTATGCACTTTGTACAGCTCGTTTTCATGTATAGGAATACATTGTATGCGCACAATATTTGAAATAAAGTGCAAACTTGGAGCTTTATCCCAAGTGTAATGGAAAATCATGAAAAAGATTTTGTTTGTATGGCATTTAATTGTTCATGTATGTTTGGTTTAGGTTTGATTGATTGGTTGGTTGGTTGGTTGGTTGGTTGGTTGGTTGGTTGGTTGGTTGGTTGGTTGGTTGGTTGGTTGGTTGGTTGGTTGGTTGGTTGGTTGGTTGGTTGGTTGGTTGGTTGGTTGGTTGGTTGGTTGGTTGGTTGGTTGGTTGGTTGGTTGGTTGGTTGGTTGGTTGGTTGGTTGGTTGGTTGGTTGGTTGGTTGGTTGGTTGGTTGGTTGGTTGGTTGGTTGGTTGGTTGGTTGGTTGGTTGGTTGGTTGGTTGGTTGGTTGGTTGGTTGGTTGGTTGGTTGGTTGGTTGGTTGGGTGGGTGGGTGGGTGGGTGGGTGGGTGAATGGATAGGTGGTTGAGTGTATTGATTATGTATGTTTTATATAATAATGGATGGATGAACGGGTAAATATACTCACTGACATGTGAATAAATTGGTGGGTGGTTTTCTGTCTCGTAGAATAATCAGGGTGGAGGGTTGTTTCACTAAACACTGTAAATCAATTTTTAGCATCGATTCGTGTGGACGTTAGCAACTCAAATTTTGGTGAAACGCCCCTTCTTTTATTCATCCAAATGTGAAAATGATCTGGTTTACAAAATGACATATAAAAATAGCCCTTTACGATATTCAAATAAATACATCTGAATTTTCCACAAATGCACTGTCGTAAATATGGTAATTCATCACACATGTGCATTCACCTAAGTACGAGCATATTTCTGCCGGACTGTGGAAGGGGGGGGGGGGGGGGGGGGGGGTGTCTTTTACCCGTATACAATCCTTCCCGACAAGCAAAAACCAAAAATAAATAGGTACTCGCTAATGAGCTGCCCAAAAAGAGTGTCGCCCAGCGGCTTTATTCGGGCAAAATCGTGTATTTTCGGGCCAGTCCATCAAAATCCATTCATTTTCGGGCATACAAAAGGCGATTATATATTTTGTTGTTGTTTGTCAGGTGAAAAAGCAGAAAGGATAATTATTCGAAAAATACCTCGGCCTTCCGGATAAAAATAAGTCCGTAGGACAATTATCTAGGGGCGACATATTATTCTCATGCTGTGCACAATTCCTGGGGATTTTACGCAGATTATTTTCAGCGGTTGATTAATACGTAATGTACGTAATCAATCAGAACAAAAGCAAGACGGATATTGGTCTGTTGAAGGGGCAGGGAGATTACGCCATGCAGAATACTGTACTACAAAATATCGTCAATACATGAACGTTCTTGCATGACTTGATCTGTCCTAGCAACGTAGAGGATTAAATTCAGGTGATTAGACCAAATAATTATGTCATAAAGGTCAACGTCCGGTTAAATAGTAAACGTCATAAGATACGCCAAGACATCATCAAAGGATATTAGGGTTGAATGACTTTAAAGAGATAGTTGAGTTTTGGTATAGAGGTCGCTGTACACAAAATACATTTTTTGTGAGATAGTGAAAAACTAAGTGTCAAATTTCAAAGAGCATACAATTTTAAAGACAGAATTACATTTATTTTATGAAAATTGGTTCAGAAATGGCTGAAATATCCATAAACATAACCATTTGTAATAATTATGGGGCTCCACAATTATTCGATAATTTTTAACCAGAAGTTACATTTTTTTTAAATGCTTCTGCTTTTCAAAAAATTTACAAAAGAGGTAATGTAATGTAATTGTTGACTATCTTTCTATATAATCACTATTTCAACAAAACATCACATGCACAATATTTTTATTTTAAATGGAATTGAAACCAATGAGTTTTTAGAGAGCGTCCTTTTGAGTTTTAACGGCTCTTTTTAATGATAACAGGCTTTTTACTACATGTAGACATTTGTAATTTTTCATTTCTTTCAAGCATGGTGGAGTTATAACTATAAGTTTTAGTCTGGATTTTTTCCATACCCTGGACATATACCTTTTTTCACTAATTGGCAACAGGGGATCGACTTAACCGACTGTAATTAACAATTTATCTTGGCAAAATCCCATACCTTCGACGAACCATAATTATATCGGTACTATGTCTATGGCTGGATGAACCTAGATCCGTCTTCCAATCGTTTTGGTTACGTAACAATTAAACGTGAAAATAATCTGCATACAATCCCTAGTAACTATATGGTGGGAGGAAGAGGAATGATCGATAACTGAATCTTAAATTGCCCCAAGATGTTTAAATTGCAATTAGTGAAATCCCTATACAAATACGAGGTTCTATAGCTAAAAAACGTAGAGAGGGGGAATGATGGCAAATGCCAATCCCCCTCCATATGGTCATCCATTCCCCGTCACTTGGTTCAAAGGTGGCCCTGCGGGGGCGCTACGGGGGCGCTGCTCCCCTTATCGGGTTCTTTTGGCGTACGAGCACATTTTCGCCAGGGGTACTCTGGCTAAATACCATTTTCCACCTGACAAGCAGCAGCAACACAAATTAATATTAACCCGAAAATGCTATGATTTTGATGAAACATTCCGAATATTAATGATTTTGCCAAAATATGGTATACTGGTCTGCCCGAAAGTGAATTGAGTTTGCCCAAATAACGCCAGAAAACAAGATGATTTTTTGCTCTCTTGGGGGGGGGGGGGGGGGGGGGGGCGGAGTCGTCTCAGATTGCGAGCAAAGAAGGCCGAGGGCAGGGACCCATGCAGGTGGTGTCACTTTATATCAAAAGATGTAACACATAATCGTTTTCAAAGTAAAGAATTACCCCATATTCGTAGCGTTTCAAGTACATTTTCAGAAACATGAAAGCGGATACAAACTGGCATACTAAAATAACCGAAATTTGGGCATTTCGAGCACACTTCTAAATAATACCCTCAAGTACACAAACGAAATATAAATATTGTGGCCCTTCACAAAAGAGGTACAATATTTTTTTCTAATTTCGCGAACATTGTCATAAAATGTGTGCCCTTTTTCTTAACTCCGCGAACATCGAACACTTAATTATGAACGTGAACACTTGCGAAAATGACCCCCCCCCCCCCCCCCTCTGTTTTTGTTGGGGGGGGGGGGGGGGCGAAATTGTGAACGACTACACACGGCTAGTGTGAAGTGACACCCCCGGGGAAGAAACCGTACCCTGCCACTGCTTTGCTCTTCTTCATTGAACCGACATTTGCCTTTTGTTTTGATTACGTAATAATTATCTGTGAAATATATAGGATTGTAAAGCCCTTCTGACCAATATTCCATATACGAATCATGGATTAAACTGGATGTAAAATGATACCCTTGTCTTTTCTGGGCCCCGTTGCAGAAAGAGTTGCAATCGATTGTAATGTAGTAAATTGCAAGTTAGAAAATATGCACATTTGAACCAATCAGATTTGCACATTCAGTCACATGATAAATCAATTATCAATTAACTGTTACAGTAACTAAACAATCGATGGCAACTCTTTCCACAACGGGGCCCTGATATGGTATACACTGAATAATTACACAGTGTATATTATTACACATTGTTGCACACAGCTAGCAAACAGCCCCTGGATATTTATATTGCAGTCAAAGAAACACCTACCTAAAAATTTCCTAGATACTCATCCCTTTCTTGTATACGATGGGTTCTATTCTTCCATCCTTTCTTACAAATATAAAGGGTACTTTAAGTTTATAACGACGTGTGAAATTAAGTTTACATAAGGGTTTACACCAGGCTAGCAGAACCATATAAGAATTGCTCGAACAAATAACATACCGTACACGTTTGTATTTCATGTGAGTTAAACATTATTGCTCGAATCTTATAGGGAGCCATAGTTTCGTACCTTAGCCTCATGTATTAAATCGAATAAGATATGTGCCCCGTTGCAGAAAGTGATACAATCGATTGTAAAGTTGCCATCAATTGGAAGTCAGATCATGTGATTAAATGTGCAAATCTGATTTGTTGAAATGCGCAAATTTAACTTACCATCGAATGTATTTCTTTCTGCAACGGGGCCCACAGCTCTACCCTTACCCCCAACCCCATTTCGCCACCCCCCCCCCCCCCCCTTCACACTCAGTGCATATAAGAGTTGATACAAAAGGGAATAGTATTACCCCTTTCAACAAAGGGGATAAATCTGGTCACCCCTAGGCACCCTCTGTATTGAAGGACTTCTTAAAGTCTTTACACACGATGCCTAAAGCTATGTGTATAAAGTTGTTCACTCAAGCATCCCAAAGAGGATTGAAGATGCTCCATTGATGTCTATCATTATTTTGTGTTCACACGAAACTAACAAACATGGGCAAATGGGGGTAATGTGCACTGTTGATACTATAACTCCGTGTCCACACAGCATTATCGGACCACAGAGACTCTGGCGTAATGTGTACTGCTTTAGTCCTGTGTCCATACTGAGTCGTGCATGGTTCTGCTTCCACTGATCCAATAATTATTTCCCTGATCTTAATTCCACGTCCACACAGCAAAATCGCACCCTCATGCCATAAATCAGTTGTCCACACTGCTTCATGTATTTATTAAGTGTGGACAGATAGATCCGACCCGGGGATGACGTATAGTGTGGACACAATACGATTATCTTTGTGTACATAGAAACCGGTAAAATGCATCTTCAATCCTTTTCCAACTATTATTGGTTCCGTTCCAACCAACAATGCGAGTGTTTTCTAATCCGATAGACATGATAGAGACGAGAACGGGTGATGGTGAACACTTTTCACATTCTGACCAGTGAAATGGGTTGCGTGGTTTTAACTCACTGCTTCACTATAGCCCAGTTAAATAATATAAAAGATGAAATAAACATCTTTAATATAACATAACTGAGCATAATGATTACCCATTTAGTGTTAAAGGGGTAGTTTAGTTTTGGTAGAGAGGGCGCTGCACATCACAATTTTTTTGTGAGGTAATGAAAAACTGAGTGTCGAATTTGAGAGAACATGCAATTTTAATGGCAGAATAAACTTTATTTGGTCAAAATCGACCCAGAAACGGCTGAAATATCAATAAATATATCTGATCTTATAATTATTTGGGGCCCAAATAATTAGATGATTTTTTGAAAAAAAATTTAAAAAATGCTTGCACTTTTTCAAAAAATTTCAAAAGCGTTTTTTAAATAGTTGTTGATGATCTCTCTATTTAATCATTAAATTAATAACACATCGCATGCATAATTTTTTATGAAAAATGGTTGAAACAAATGCCTTATAAAAAAGCGCCCTCTTGTGTTTTAATGGCTCTTTTTTAATGATAACAGGCTTTTTACTTATTCGTTTGTAATTTTGTATACCTTTCGAGCATGGTGGAGTTATAACTATAAGTTTATAATGTTACTGTGCAGGTTTTGGCTACTAAAGTTCAGCCTTACCAAAACTAAACTACCCCTTTAACTCATTTTTAATTCGTTATTACGTTATGGGGGAAGAGGGAGTTTGATTGCATATTTGCACATAATATGGATTTATTCTTCCATGATTTAATGCACCAAATCCTTCATGAAAAGGCTTCCCACAATTATGGCTGAGGATTGTTAAATCCCCCCATATTAAAGGTGCACCTGTAAAGTGTCAGATATTGCCCAAAATGACATTTGAGACTTCAATCCTATACCAAAATCATTGTAAGATATGTCCAAATGATGTGTGAAAGTTTTATTGAAAAAGAACAACAGGTGCACCTTTAAAAAAAAATGATATTAACTTAAGTGGTAACATACATACTTATAAGCATCAAGCGTACGTCATGAGTATCACGCCGGTATGTAACCAATACAAAAACAAACACTAACTTGCATTGGCTGCAACTTTCGAAGAAGAATATCTGTTTTATTTTTGGATTATTTGTTTTAGTCGGATCATACATATAAATATAAATAGCAAAGTTTTCGTTACAAGGTACTTAGAATCTTAACCTACAAAAAACTTTAGGAGTAATTGATCACACATTCAACACTATGACACTTTCGTTACTTGGTTCTAAGAGGGTTAATCCCATAGCAACAAAAGGATTACCCATCCGAGATTATGGGGCCATCGGACAATAAAATGAAATAGAACGGTTCCTCGCTTGGAGTTATGTGGCCTAGAGCTCGAAACGGATTTTCCTTTATTTTATAAGTAGACCTACTTATCTACCCTCTTAGCGTATAGAATCCTGGACCTACACTGCATGCTTATTGCTAGTGTGTAGTGATTTCACTGGATCATCATATACTATTATTGACAACAAACATTGGTTGCATCAACATATATCTGGTTTGTCTCCTGATTTTGACCAAATATCATATGAACAGATCGTCATACATTGCACTGGATAAAGGATTACTAATTTCGCGTAAGACATTTATCTTGGAAATACTTATTTCGACGCTCGCAGTTTATAGTGGTTTTACAAGGACATACTGATTATAAAGTTTGTTTCATCAACAAAATTACATCGTGTAAACCGTCTTTCGATGTCAACCGTTTCCAATGACACCTAAACTCAGACTATTGATTGCGAAATTTGTATCACACTCATAAACTGCACCAAATATAGCGTTGTTTATCCTATTTGAGGATTTAATTCTGAAATATGATTATGGATTATTTGATTTCAATCGCTCAAGGATTAAGCATCGCAGCAGAATTTCCCCTTCTCTGATTTTGACCAGATTCAATAACTGATCGGAGGTATATCGGAGGAAAACTGGACAATTATCACTTGAGGACTATGGACATGATTTAGAAGACCGTCAACATATTTAAAAATTTCTTTGCGTAGGCCCAAATTCATCACCCGAATATGGACCCAATAATATAGAGTAGACTGCGAAATGTGTATATGATTTAGTCGGGAAATGTTGGCAATATTTTACATAATCGGATGAAGAACGGAATTAAACTATTGCCCATGTGAATGTCGTCAAGAGCTTGAGTAACAGAAAGCAGTTAGAAGCATACGGATATGAATATTGCCTTCACCCCTTCCAGAAAACACTTGAAATATAGCGGCTGTCGATAAAATGGTGCTCTGAACATTAGTGATTGGAATTCGTCTTCAGTTTGCAATAATGTGGGACTGACAGTGATGTATAATAACAAGTACACTATAATTGCCTGTATAATTACGACCAAGTCATAATGGTGCGTGCTCCCTAGCCCGTGAACAGTTTGCCTAAGACGTGTGAAAGAAAAATAAATTACTACGGTAACATGAAAATATCGAGATAACACAGGCTATCAAAGTCATGAGAGATTTTCAAACATTACTTCACTCATTAAGAAAACCAGACAAAGGCAGACATGCTGGAATGCTACAGGAATACCTACTGTTTGATATTTGATTTGGATCCACTCCTATAAATCATTCAGAGCATGCATGAAGGGAATGAAAAGGAAATGTGATTGGTTATTTATATAAAATACTGTGAGCTAACGAAACTGTTTCAACTTTTTTCTGGGCATTTCAAACGTGAATTAGATCGAGATGGTACTACCGAGTGTGTCCCACCTCAAAAAACAGTGGCGTCGTAACCCAGCTACGGCATTATATCACTTCGTCTTCCTCGTGGTCATCCTCATCGGCCTGCTGATGATGACGGGGACGATCAGCACCATCGTATCACAGATCGATAGCGAGACGACAAAGAACGCCGCCACCACGCATCACGTCAAGCGAAGCGCGTCGTTTGTCGTCGATCCTGCAACCCCCCTGTCCCGGGTCGCCGATCCGGCGCTTGAAGAATGGATCTCTTCGCTGCTCTCTGGTCAGGTCGCAGCGTCCAGGGAGGAGTTCGCTGCCAAAGGGCCGGGGGAGGACCGTCCAGACACCGCTAATTACGCTTTAGCCGCAGCCCCCGGAGCGAGGAAATCGATGATATACGTCGAGGTTCTCGCGAAAGCGAAGCCTCGAGGCTGACGGCAGAGAACCTGTTGAAGGAGGACCAAAAACCAGTGCCCAAAAAGAACAGTCTCTTGCCTGGGGACCTTCCAGTACCGAGTCAGCTTCTGCGACAGATGAATAACTTAAAGCTTGAAAAGGGCGACGCAGGTGCCGCCGCTAAAATGAACGCTGGTAATAACGCGAATAATATACAAAGCATTGAAGACCCATCTCTTCAGAATGAACACGTACTTAGGCCCAAATTCAGTGAACTTCCAGATCATGTAGCTGCAAGTATCAGGGAGAAAATGGGCGCGTCATTATTCCGCCGAGAGGACGATTCAAAATCGTCCTTAGCGGATTCAAATACAGCGGCACCGCAAAAGCCGAGAGCGAATGTCCTGATAGTCGCGGCAATGCGCACGGGGTCGTCATTCCTTGGTGAGCTCTTCCAACAACGCCAGGATTTCTTCTACATGTTCGAGCCAGGGATGCTGCTCATGCACAAACTCGACTCACTCAACCTCACGCGTAGGGTGATGGTCACCGAACTCATCAAGATGTTCGACACCTTCTTCAAGTGCAAATTCAACCATATGAAGTTCTTTGTGGACACTCTGAACCAGGGGACACTACACAGCCGCAAGCAGGTGGTACCCGCCATCGTCACCAGCCAGTTCTGCCGGCGCGAGCAGATCAAAGCTCACGCTCGCTTCAAGGACAAATGCGAACCGGTGACTGAGCAGCTTCTAGAGACAGCGTGCACCACCCGGGCGCACACGGTCATCAAGACCATCCGCATCCTTGACATCAACTTGATGCTGTCTGCTGTTCGGGATGTCAACCTCAAGTTGATCCACCTGGTGCGCGATCCGCGCAGCGTCATCGTGTCCCGACTGCGCGTAGTGTTTCCTGACGTCGCAGTCTTCAACAAATCTCACTTGTCCAGCACATACAGGAACATCATCACCAAGTACTGCTACAACTGGATGCAGAACTATGAAGTCGGGCACTACACGCCTTCGCTCGCCACGAACAACTACTTGCTGGTGCGCTACGAGGACATCGCGCTCGAACCATACGACATGGCAGGCAAAATATACGAATTCGTTGGTGTTGGAGGTGAGATTCCGACCACCGTGCGGACGTGGCTCGAAGCCAACACCAAAACCAACGACGCCAGCAAAAAGAAGTCGGCGGCATTTTCGACGAAGCGGGACTCGAAGTCGGTCCTGGTCGGATGGAAGAAACGAGTCACATTCGACTTCGTTCATGCGGTCGAGAATACCGGTGACTGTAAGCAGCTGATGAAGGTCACCGGGTATCGGCTGGTGGAGGGCGAAGCGGAACTGTTGAAGAGTCCCGATGATAACTTGGTGGCGCCCTTGCCCAAACCGGAGCACGATATTTCCGACTTTCATTTCTTTTGATTCAGACAGGTGGGTTATGCCCATGCTTTAACTTGTTTACAATGTTCGAATTTCTGGTGTGTAATAGTATAAATATACGTATGTTATATAAACATGAAACTAATTCGGTACAATATATATTTTGGTACTATTGGTTATCGATAATAGGCAACACGTTGGTATTATAATGGACAACGCTTGATATACATCATATCTTATAACCATGATAAAGATTGACATTTTGTTGGTCAGAAAGATGGGGATAGGGGGGGGGGGGGTGGTCGAGGCACATCTTTTGTGTATTTCTTCATTTGTTCACAGATTTTCCACTCATGTTTTCTTTATTTTTTAAATTATTTATTGGGGCACATATTTCATTCAGATTTCCAATGCTTCCTATTTCCATTTTCATTTGATTTAGCTTATTTTGATACAAGTACTATTCATATTTTTGGTATTGAGATACAAACCATGCATTTATACGTCGCTGTAAATGGTATATGAGTGCACTTTTAATAAATCCGTGTGGTCGTTTTTTGTGGTATGTATACTATATTAGCTTGCCTCAACTGGCGCTAAATCGTATTTATAATTTTCTATTCTATGATTGTGATACGGTACTAATTTTGCGAGATATTTAAAGATAATCAGTTGTGGTTTTTATAAGCTTTGTATAATCATTTTTATATTTTGTGGTACAGTGTTTATCGAGTCAGGGCAAAACAATGCGTTATATGTCGTTGGATAACTAGTCACCAGGGCCCCGTTGCAGGAAGAGATACAATCGTCTCTTTCTGCAATGGGGCCCTTGTCACAGTGTAAGTTCCTTTCACCCAGGGGTTTCATTTTACTATTTTACTATTTTAGTGGCGTAGTTGTAAAGAAAAATAACAGCAGCTATGAAAACATGAGGGGAAAATCCTTTTTAAAACAAAGAAGTCCCGATTATTCGTGCGTTACCACCCCCCCCCCCCCCCCCCCCCCTCCCCGTCCGACCTCGCTGCGCCACTGGCACTGGTACATATTACACCTTTGAGATGTTGATTCGCGCATCATCAAGGTATTATTTTTACGATTTGATTAATGATATCACTTATTACTTTTTTCTGCAGATTCAATTGTTAATATCTCAAATTGGCAAAATTGAGATAATGATAGTAAATTCGTTTCAGTAATATCCAGTAAAAAATGAATACGTCTGTAATCAAATGCATTTTGCTGAGAAAATTTACATAATTATTTATTACTACCTTATGTATAAGTTGCATATTTCTTATGACAGGCGGGGGCTGATAAATGACACGGGTGTTATTTTATGTCTGCTCTTTGGTTATAAATACGAAATAATGTTCTGTTATTTATATAGTTGGATATGAAAAGCCAAAGTACATGTACGTGCAACATGTGTAATACGATTGAAATCGGAGCTTTGTATCATTATAAATTAAGCTCCATGTCCACTATCGCACGTTGCAGACACAATCACGATTTGATTGATAATTAACGACCATATCTTTTCTGTAAGACGTTTTTGTATTATATTTATTTATATGAGTAATATTCAAATCAGTACAATGGATACATATTTGACTGTGTACGTTATCACTCTTTGATCAGTGGAATTAATTAAATTTGATAATGAGATTTTGTAAAGACGTTATCCATAGGATAATGAATGCGAGGTCTATTTATACATGGTTGATATACATGTTAATGTATCTCGGGAAATCCTAATATACAGTGCGAGTAAAAAAAAACGAAAACGGACTTTGATAGCTTATAAATCCACAATTCGAAACATATATATGTTGATATTGGTATCATGTTAAAGCTTGGGAAATTGCCTTTAAAATGATATATCATACATTTTGATCGCTTTACGCTTCACTGAACACAACCTTATTATCCAAAGTCATGAAAAAACTACCCGTTGTTTTGTTATATCATGAATGGATGCGTCTGTTTACCGTTTTTTCAAAATAATATTTTAAGAATATCCTCTGGTGAATTAAAACAAAAAACCAGCTGGTTGCCAGTGTTTTTCATGTTTATCAAGGTGGAAGGGAATCCCCCACCCTCCTCCCATCAGCAACCCCACTGTTTGGAGGCAGAGGCCCTGAATAGGACTAGGATGAAGTTATCTTTGAAAATCAGACAACAGATGCAACCATTGACAAAACAAGAGCACTGCTTATCAATTTTCCAAGCTTTAACATGATACCAATATCAACATAATTATGTTTTTAATTGTGGATTTATAAGCTATCAAACTCCGGTTTCGTTTTGTTTACTCGCACTGTATATATTGCCATTACGGTTTAGTATACACTTTGGTTTACTGGCAATGTGTCATACGGTTGGTCTAATGTAATTCGTCTCAACCTAGATCGTCGATAGTCATAATTTCTATGGTCTGGGAATCATTATTTTCGTCAACCTCTCTTTTGTTTCTACATATCTTCTTGTCTATAGCCATATCTAGCATTTTTTCTAGTTAGACCGTGGGCAGGTTGGACAGAATTGTAATAGACAATTATTTATGTTGAATTTATGAATTCGTTTTTCTCATCAGTACTATACAACAATACATAACATTATTAATTTAAAGCCCGTCATGAAAATATGACAAGACGAATTACAATATTTACAATAAATGGTATACTTTAGTCCACAATGTGCGTGTTAACACTGTGATTCACTTTGCGAAACACAATGGCCCGAATTCTCATCAGTGGCTCAACTTGAGCCCGGCCTAAAAAGACAAAGACTGTCGGTAACCAGATACTAGTAAACCATTTTGCACCTGCATACCTATTGTCTTGTTGTTATTCGCCACCGGAGATATTCTAATTATTTCCTTTCATTATCCAGTCAATCCCTCTAGTTCTGCTTGGGAATTTACAAAGGGCTGCTTGCTATTTTAGTAATAGAATAACCAATCACCAGTAATACAATGTGCTGGATAAGCCAGGACACAATTTGGCTGATGACCGACTATACTATGACTGAATTTCAAGGGGCCCATTGTCCTGATGACTATAAGCAGAACTCAAGGGATTTACTGAATAATGAAAGGAAACAATTATAATAACTCCGGTGGCGAATAGCAACAAGACAATATGTCTGCAGGTGCAAAATGGTTTAACTGGTTACCGGTAGTCTCTGTCTTTTTAGGCCGGGCTCAAGTTGAGCCACTGATGAGATTTCGGGTCACTGTGTTTATATACAATAATCACTTTTATGTTCTTCCCATAATGTAAACAGTATTAAAAAATAAAAAATAAACGTATCGAATTTATATCTGTGATTGGACTGCTATAATTATTGTAACGTTTATGTAATGTTTTAATCATGTTACCAGTAATTGTTTGCAAGGCCATGAGTTGCTATGTATTCATCAGACGACACATGATTTTATGTTATACTCTTTGCATATTTGTATTTTTTAAATTGTCACTGAGGTTATTTTTTTAATCAATTATGTAAAACCTTGAATCGTCTATGCACTGCATGAGTCGTCAACATGGTCAAGAATAAAATGTCATCATCTTTTCAGCTCAAATGTATGGTTTTGTTTTAGAATCTGATACATTATTTGTGTGCATGCATTTATTCAATTAAATAAGGGGGATGGGTGGGGGACATATTACCCTCGGCCCCCGCCTGTTGACGCCCATGGTCCATTGCAATATTCAGATATTATTTATGTTACATGCATCTTTTGACATGCAGTTGGGGCTCTCGAAAGGGTTATTGCATTGTTCTAAGTGTTATTTGTAAAAAGACTGTTGATCATATTCTATCAAAGATTCTCTCCTAAGAGAAGATGCTAACAAAATATTAACCATTTATTGTGTCTTTGTTATTATGATTATTCTAATTAAAACATTAATTGAAGGATGGTATGAACCAAAATGAAAGTAGATGGAGGCTGAACGGTATGCCACTGTGCTGCATAATGTTAGTTTCCACTCACCATTATGTACATCATGGGGATCTCTTTTATAATTAAACGCGCTTGTTAACTATCATTCTATAAAATATTATTGTATTATTTAAAGCCCGATGCAGACAGAGCCGACTCGACCCGAACCCACCCGACCCGACTGAAAGCCACAGTCAGTCCGATTCAGTCGCGGCCGATTCAACATGTTGAATCGGGCCCGACTGGCTTAATTCCGGTCCGACTGAACACCAGTCGGATGAGGTTGTCGAGTCGCCTCTGTCTGCACTGGAATTGGCTCCCAAATTCACCCCATTGATGATGATGTTGATGAAAATTTGGATTGATTGATTGATTGATTGATTGATATTAGACATGTATAACTGATAAGTTGATTTTCATAATAGTAACGTAATAGTAATGATGGTTGTTGATGATGAGGATGATGATATTGATGGTGTTTTGGACAATGAATATTAATGCATGTCTAGTCAAGTACCTACCTCCATGCACCCTCCGGCACTCACACGGCAAAAATAAGAGTCCTTGTATAAGATTATATACTTCGCACAAAAAGTTCCGCAATCGAGGTTTGCGCATTAATAACTTTCCTATTACGTTATTAACATTCATAAATTTATATAGACTAATTTAATAATGTAGAAAACACTAAGTAATGCAAATGAAGACCATTCTACCTTTTTTGTAGATGCCGGTCTGTTTTATTTTTAATGATACAAACAAAAATGACAGATTAATATGCTTCATGTATCAGTATACATTTTGTTATCGGTAAATATAAATGATACAATACAAATAGTGAGGGTATCTATTCATACTGGGCCCCATTGCAAGAAGATTTCCAATCGATTGTAAAGTTGCAATTGATATGCACATTTGAACCATTTAGATTTGTGCATCTAGTCACATGATCTGACTTGCAATAACTTGCAACTTTACAATTAATTTCAACTCCTTCTGCAACGAACACACCAAACACACCTGCATCTGTACATCTTACTAATAGAAATATGATACCTGCTGTGGTTCATTGCGATATTTATGATTCAATTCGGAAAAAAGCCGGATCACTTAAAATGACAATGACTTACGACATAGAGTTATATTAGCAAACATAATTTGGCATTTTTTGTCATTTCTTAATCATATCACATTCATGGACTTTCACACAACATTATACACATTTGTCTGTAGTTTCGCATACGTCAACATTACATTATACTTCTTTAGAGGCGTTTTGAATAATTTTAGTGATGTTTAATTATTTCAATTTTATAACGATAGTCCAGTTTTGGTTTAGAAGGCGCTCAAAAATGTATTTGTGAGACATTAAACAAATACCGGTAGTGTAATATTTCACAAACACGTAATTTCAAAGACAAAGTAAAGGAACAATTGAAATACTCATAAAGACATTCGATTATAATATTTCAAGGGCTTCAACCATGCCAACATGTACTCGATAATTCAAGACAAATTAATGTTTATTTTTAACTGTTTGTGGTGATTTCTGTATTCGAACATTGTTTTAACCGAACATCGCAAAATGTACAAATTTGGGTTAAAAATGATCACTTTCAGGTGTCTAGAGGTCGCTGTCTATGTATTAACAAGTGTTGTTTAAAAAAAATGATAACTGTCTTCTCACTTAGCCATTTACGTATATGTTTTCTACCATTCGAGCACGGATGATTCAAAAGTATTAGTTTTAATAATATCTCACGAGTTTTAGTTACTAAAATTAAGTTTTCCCTTTTTGCATTCTTTAAAGAAAACCTTTTTTTATAATGACTGTATAGTTCCTTCGTGAAAATACAAAAGTGAATCTAACATCCAAATTTTGGCGCCCCTTTTTTGTTCGGACCATTTCAATGGATAGTTTTATTACTGCTTAATGGTCTTGAGCATCATGAGTGTGCGCCTAGCGATATACAGGCCACTGTCCTACCTCTCTATAACAAATACCAGAAATATTATTAATACAAATTACAAAAGCAGCAGTGGAATAATTACGTACAGGGTTGAAGTAAGAGCATTGTCTAATTATTGTCTTGATACAAAAATTGCAAATTTTGTGCGACGGTTTGGGCCTTGGGTTTGGGCAAGGGCGCCACCAAGTTATCATCGGGACTCTTCAACAATTCCGCTTCGCCTTCCACCAGTCGATACCCGGTGACCTTCATCAGCTGTTTGCAATCATCCATGTTCTCGACCGCGTGAACAAAGTCGAGCGTGACGCGTTTCTTCCAGCCGACCAGGACCGACTCCGAGTCCCGCTTCGTCGAATACGTTGACGACTTCTTCTTATTGGTGTCATCGGTATTTGTGTTGTCTTCGAGCCACGTCCGCACGGTGGTCGGAATCTCACCTCCAACACCGACAAAGTCGTAGATTTGTCCTGCCATGTTGTATGGATTGAGAGCGACGTCCTCGTAGCGCACCATCAAGTAGTTGCTCGTGGCGAGCGAAGGCGTGTAGTGTCCGACTTCATAGTTCTGCATCCAGTTGTAGCAGTACTTGGTAATGACGTTCTTGTATAAGTTGCTCGTGAGATGCGAGTTGTTGAAGATCTCTACTTCCGGGTACTTTATACGCAGTTGGGACACGGCCACGCTTCGCGGATCGCGCACCAGGTGGATCAACTTTAGGTTGACATCTCGAACAGCAGACAGCATCAAGTTGATGTCAATGATTCGGATGGTCTTGATTGCCGTGTGCGTCCGGGCGGTGCACGCTGTCTCCAGGAGTCGCTCAGTCACCGGTTCGCATTTGTTGAAGCGAGCGTGAGCCTCGATTTGATCGTGTTGGCAGAATTGGCTGGAGACGATGGCGGGTACAAATCGCTTGTGGCTGTGTGGAGATCCCTGGTTCAGGGTGTCAACAAAGAACTTCATACCGTTGAATTTGCACTTGAAGAAACTGTTGAACATCTTGATGAGATAGGTGACCATCACACTGCGCGTGATGTTGAGCGAGTCGAGTTTGTGCATGAGCAGCATCCCTGGCTCGAACATGTAGAAGAAATCCTGGCGCTGTTTGAAGAGCTCACCAAGAAATGACGACCCCGTCCGCTTTGCCGCGACTATCAGGACATTCGCTCTTTCCTTCTTCTGATGCACTGTTCTTCCTGAATCGTCTACCAACAATCTACAATGATCTCTGCAAACCAACGACGCCGCACCCATTTCCTCCCCAATACCTGCAGGAAGTTCAATAAGGTTGGGCGCGACAGTGGCCTCATTTCTTGTCGTCTTAGGCTCGATATGCGGCTTGGTGGTCTTGCTCGTCCATGCAATCAGCATCAGAGCGAAGACGACAACGAGGAGGAAGACGAAACGAAACTTCACAGGATAGCGGAGCCGCATGATGAAAACGTTAGTAGTATACCAGCCAATCTTCAGGCATGCAAAATCACGTCTATTTCATTATACAGGGTACCGACTCCGGTTTGACCCCTACCGTAGAGCTCTCCGCGAAGGCACATTTCCAAACGACGATATCTCCTTTATTTTATCACTTTTTTGCGCTCTGTTTTTTGCAATATCATAATAAATATCTGGAGTTACTGAATATCTAAAAGTATTTATTATAGGATTCCTGTAAATTATTCAATTTTCACGTTCAAAATGTGTTTTTTACAAAAGACAAAACTTTGAAAACAACTCGAATTTTGACACATAGTTTTATTTTTGAGCCCAAATGAAAGTCTAACGTTTAGAATCGCCATTTATTCTTCTTTCCGAAAATATAAATAAGGTGGTGTAAATGTTGTAATATGAGTCAGCATCCAGCAAAATCTAACCCAACTACACTGTCAAAATCGTAACGACTCGCAGCTTACGAAAATACTCGATCTAGCGCTGTGATTGGCCAGTTAGCGGTAGAATGATGACGTCATTTTGTGAATCTGCGTGATCCACGTCAGGTGATTCCCCGTGATGAAGAGAAAAGGGGAGAGAGGACTCTGGTGCAGTGTTGCGTTGTTTGAATTCGTACACTCCTTCGTATCATCCAATGAGAATGCTCATTCGCATTCTCGAGTGGTATGTTCTTGGAATACAGTACGTGGGACTGCAGTGATCATATCCTGACTGAATTTCGTTCATAAACATGTGAGAGTTGTTAATGTTTGTTGGATATCCATACAAATGTTTATATAAGGTCATTTCATCCGTGTGTACCCTAAAACTACAAATAATTATGACTGTATATTAAATGAATTACATTTTGATAGTTATTTTGCGCTGGCAGAATACGCCCCAGTCCGAAGGGAATGACGTAATTCCTCTCGGCCGCTGACTGACCAATCACAGAGCAGGATATCGTCTCTTCTCAACGGTCGTGTTTTGATGAGTTTTTGACATTGTAGTTGGGTTAGATTTTGCTGGATCCTGACCCATATTAAAACATTTACACCCCCATGTTTATATTTTCGGAAAGAGGAATAAATTGCGATTATATACGTTAGACTTTCATTTGGGCTCAAAAATAAAACTATGCGTCAAAATTCGAGTTGTTTGCAAAGTTTTTGTCTTTGTAAAAAAACACATTTTTAACGTAGAAATTGAATTATTTACAGGATTCGTATAATAAATATGCTTAAATATTCAGTAACTCCAGATATTTACTATGATATTGCAAAAAACAGAGCGAAAAAAAGTGATAAAATAAAGGAGATATCGTCGTTTGAAAAAGGGCCTTCTCGGAGAGCTCTACGTACGGTAGGGGTCAAACCGGAGTTAGTACGCTGTATTAATGAAATCCCCGCTTCAGTACAGGGCCGATCTTCCTCTGCCGTTCGGCTGTATACCAGCTCATTTTTAGAGACTCAGTCACGTGACGTGTGGATCAGTGGAGGTCGTCAGGTTTCCGTCGTATTCAAAAATGGTAGAAATCACAGCATAACAGAAGACGATTAAAACCGGGATTATGTCTATATACAGCCAACTTTTCACAAAATATGCTGACGAGTGAAATCACCGTAAACTACATGCAGCATTAAAGGAAGATATAATGCCGATATAAAATTTGATCGATATACTGTCTAGGGTATCACATCAGTTCTTGAATATCAGATTATCTGCAGAAGATTAACTACTGTATGTCCGATACAGCCAACTTGTCGTTATTCCACTCGTGCAGCAGCTGCTGGTAAGGGGCTGGTATGTCCAAGGAGGTATTAGAAAGCTAATACCTCCTTGGTATATCTATGGTTATCTTTTGTTATTATAATGGCCGGTCTCAGTATACCTGCAATGAACATAGTTCAACCACGGATATGGGAGTTTTAAACTCCCATATCCCTGGTTCAACATACGTTATGTTGTCTGATTTTTTACTTCGGATGGATGATCCTTTTGTTGCCGTTAACTCTCTCGGTCTGTGTACCTGCAGTGAATATATTCCTTATATACGTCATGTTGTTTGATTGGGTCAACGTTTTTTTTTTTTTTTTTTACTTCGGATAGGTAATCCTTTTATCCTTTTATCATGTTTGTTGTGTTGGGTTGTTGTGTGAACGGTGAAAGGCCCACACACATAATCGGTGATCTATAAATTTAAGTACAGCAATGTTAACCTTCAATTACCATCTTTAAAGCTAGCTAGTCTAGCTCTCATGTAAAATGTTGAGGGTAACGTATTATGTTACACCTCTTTAATTATCACAGTATTCTTGCAGAGTAATATGTGATCATATTTTCGAATTATATACTCTTATGTATGTCCTTTAGATTGGCATTGAAAGTTAACGTTTTGAATAGCGGCCTTTAAAAAAATGAAAAATAAGATCCTAAGGAACGGCGATCGGCTAAAATGAGACCTTTAGAAGCGGCGATCGGCCTTTAAAAAATGAAAATGAGACCTTTATGAGCCGATCGGCCTTTTTAAAATGAAAAGACCCTAGGCTTAGGAGCGGCCGGATCGGCTCTGACAAAGGGAGTCTTTGAAGCGGCACATACCCGTATTGCCAATATACACGAGTATCCCCCCCCCCCCCCCGACCATTGTCCCTGATATACCACTTATCAAAAGCAAGATCTTTTATGGAAAATTTGCATGATTTGGATATTTTTACGAACAGTGCAGCTGCAGCCATCGATATAAAAAAAAATAGCAGCGCAGAACAAAATATACAACGATCGATTTCACGAGAGGGCGACATACAAAAAAGAGTAGCTTGAATAATCACATAACCAAAACAACAGCCGTACTTTCGTACCGGAGAAACGACGAAGTGTCTTACTAATTCGCTTTTCTTTGTCTATTTTCAACATGGGAAGTTCGTTAGCAAGATACACTCAGTCTCCTCAAACATCAGAACGGAAAGGAAGAAAAAGGGCCTCGCCGGACGATGATAGCGACGATGAAAGTGAGACGGATCAGGACCAAGTTCTCCACACCCCGCAGCGGTAAGAGATCCAACAGGAAGTGGGCAGTCCCACCCATGATAAATTGTGTTGCCTGGCCCTAGGCTTTGTTATTTTTTCTTAAAGTTTAGGAAAACGCCCACCATTGCACCATGCCCACGCACATATTTTGGTATTTTGATAAATTGTTCGTGGAGGGGTGTATACACATTTTTGCAATTGTTATAATTCTGGGAAAGAATTGCTAATTCTGTAGCAATGAAAATGTAGATCGATATCTCACACAATTTGTTTATTTTTTATATTTATTTTTGCTCACATTCTGTCACAAGACACAATAAAAGTGACAAGATAAGTCTTTTCAGTTTTGACTGAGTCTCTGACTAGATCGATAAATAAATTGATCGTTTTCATGGCCTCTTTTACTTTTACTGCACTGTCTTATACTGTGAGTGTTGGCCCTTTCTAACAAGTTCAGATTTCCATAATGATACATTATTCATTAATATGATTTATTTGGTGCGAGGTAATTTCCGCGTATATCACAATCCTTTGTGACTTACGGACAGGCATACCTGTTCTGTCATGTGTAAAATACTCTAATGTTACACATGACAAACTACGTGGTGGTATTCTATTTAATACCGTTAGCGTCGGTCGTCACCATTAACAACTGGGTCAAAGTGCCATCAAAGTGAATTTGCGAACACCCCTCGCGCAATCAATATACACTGCATGCCACGCCGAGCGAAAAAAATATGCACTCGCGCAATGCGATTCTGTACGTAGATTATATGCACGAACAGTATAGGCGAGGACTGCTGGTGCGGACAGGCAGTGTTAGTGTTGCACCTAGTTACCGGTTAAAAAAAAACATTTTGTGTTTTCGCATTGGTTCTATCAAAAATGTATAGAAACACAATTACATGTAAACTAACTCACCAGTTTTACGTGCTCCACTCCATGGCTGTTCTCTTTGAGTTTGAGGGTATTTTATTTTTTTGAACTTTTGCACTGTTTTTTCGCTATCAGCTGCAATATATTCCCATCCATCAGTCAAACTGCCCGATCCATGGCAGGCCAACTGCACTGATCAGCTATTCCTTATCACAAAGGAGTTTTATGTTAACCATAGTTGAAATCATGGTCTAGATTTTATGAAATGCCATTTAAAGGGATCTTGTAACTTTGTTGACGAGTGCAAAAAGTGATGAGTGATTAATAAAATGTTTATTGGTGTGATCTGATATGTCCACAAAGTAATGTGTGAAAAATTCACTTTAAACCGAAAACTCAATGAAGATCCTATAATATGCATATTGTACCTCTTCTGAAAGCTGAGAACATACTGAGCATGAAAAAGTTAATTTTGAAGCCCTAACACCGCCCAGAAAACAATTAAAAGCAAATTTAAACTTTTATTCTGAACCCCGATTTTCGCCGTTTGACGGCGATTTGGTGCAGAGAAATTTGATGACGTCACAGGTAGAATAGGCCCAAACCATGCACGGCCGCTGATGGTAGAGCGGCACCCGTTGCCTCCCCCAACGATCCCCCAGTCCAGCGAGCGCGAGTAATGCTGCCCTGCCCAATCGATAGAACGCCGTCCTTGTCAATATCATTTTTCTTGTTAGATTTGACCTGAAATCTGCAAAATCGGAGAATGGTGGAAATGTCTGAAGGAAGTGAAGATTTCAGGCATGGTTTTGAGGTGGAAATCGCGAGTTCGCCAGTATCGACAAAGTTGAATTTGAGTCGCAAAGTCGGGAAAAGGTGCATGGCGTATAGTAGATCGACAAATCTATCACTTTCATGCCCTCTTTGACTTTGACATTATATTGTATTTTTCTCTGTCGGCATTCTAAGCCGACAGTGAAAAATAACTATAATAATGTCAAAGAGGCCATGAAAGTGATAGATTTGTCGATCTGGCGTATGACTGCGGCAATTGTATAGCGAATTGCACCATGTCCATGCACATTTTGCGGGGAAGATGCTGGGGGAAAGGGCGCATTGAAACCCGCACTCCGGTGTCGGCACGCTGGCCCGCTAGCTGGCCGTGCCGGGCTCGTGAAGAGTACCCTACGAAACACATATGTAACGTACCCAAAATCAACTAAATCTTCAAAAATTGCTCAAATAATGGTCATGATTTCAAAGTAGTTATCTTTTTTACCTGTTCTGTGTAACTACTTTGAAATCATGACCATAATTTGAGCAATGGTCGAAGATTTAGTTGATTTTGGGTACATTACATTTGTGTTTTGTATGGTACTCTTTACGAGTGCGTCGCGGGCAGCTAGCGGCGTAGCGTGCCGACACCGGAGTGCGGGTACAATAGTGAACTAGCGTCAAAAATCTCCCAAATCCCGTCATCATTGTCGCTGTCTGATGAATCATTCCTGTCCTCTTCTTCATCTTCTTCGGAAAAATCCATTGCGAAACTCAGTTCGAGAGTATTTTCCTCCATTTTCCTCGAAATAAAACTGTCCAGCTCGATCGTACGTTATCAAAAAGTAATACACAACACCGTATAATGCACGCGCATCGCTTTGGTTGATCAGCTGATCGGCCGGGCCCGTTCTACCGATGACGTCACGATTTTCAGGCCGATCGTTGAGCGAATTTCAGTCTCGGAGACTGCTCACTTTTGCCCCATTTTCAAAGACTTTTTTATTCAAATTTCAACATTTTTATCGCGGATTAAGTTAATATCCTTAGAAAAAATAATATTTCCTTCACAAACATACCAAATTTTGCCAATTTGAAAGTCAACGAGGGTTCGGTTTAATTGGACGTTCTTTGCCTTTGGCCGAGAAATGAGCAAAAATGCAAAGTGATATTCACTAGCTCATTGCACTTACTTTGTACACAGCTTGAATTATCCCGTAGACAGTTTAACATCTGAACACTCCAATTTATAGTAATATCTTTTGAATGAAATGGAAATTTGAAAAACTGAAACCTGTCTCATGCTTTTATTGTTAATATGAATATGACAAGGTATGACAGACCCACTTGAGTTCCAAGTAATTTTTGAGGATTTTAACAAGGGCGGAAATCACACATGTGCTAATTTTTAATAATTTATAGCCGTTGGTGCTTGCTAACCAGCAATTACCAAATACTATGCACCATCTGCAAACATGGTTCTGAATTAGGTGTATTTAGCACATGTATGTGTAATATCAATATTGTTTGATAAACAAGTAAGGAGTGCATTCTTTCTCCATCAGTTTACAAATGGCTCTCCATAGATGTAGACCATAGTTTAAACAATCCTTTCTTTGTGAATTCCAGCCGAAGAGTCTGAAACCACATTTGTGTGTGTGTTTTTTAAGACCAAAACAATAAATTAAGAATCTCAATCTCAATCTCTAATTTGCAGGAAAAAGATGAAGTGCACATCCAAGTACATCTACAACGCATTGTTTGTGAATGGGGAGAATTCAGACATCACGATCCATGCCCTGGGACGGGACTGGCCTCTTCATAAGATCTACCTGTGTCAGGTAAATTAACCAACCCTGGATGCCATTTTCCTGCAATAGTTTGCCTTCGTGTTTAAAGTAAACTAATCGTCAAACCTGTCGTAGCAGCCGCCTGTCTTTAGAAGCCAACCTGCCTATATTGGCCACCAGCAATTATACCCTATAATAGAGAAAACAAAATGTTATGGACCATGTCTAAGTTACCTGTCTACAGGGGCCTCTTGTTTTCCTTAGGTGGTCATTATACACTGACCAGAGAAAAAAATACATGGGGGCTCAGGGTGAATAAGCCTGTGAATTGCCCAAAACTGCCCCCGTAAATCATACAAGTTTTTGTCTGGCAATATATAATTGAAATAGAAATATAGAAACGATGTTGTGTTTATTCATAATCAGTAACTTGAACAGTTACTTGAACAGTATCTCTGACCTGATAGTCTTCTTTCCATCTTTCCAACTGACTTTTAAGGCTTTCTTTTTTACCTCTCTCTCTCCGTCTCTCTACAGAATATGATTATACTTGAGGAAGTTGAGGGACATAATATAAATTTGTATTTACTTTAGATGGTCTTCATGTTGTTATATTGAAATATTGTTATGATGATTGTTTAAAGTATTGTTAAATTAACCCTCAACAAGCAAGAGATGATACCTAAGTGTGTGTAGTGTGTGTATCCTATGCTTACACAAAAAGTACATATGTGACCTTACACCACAAAACGACCGTTATGTCGCTGTGGTAGTTTCTATTTTATTAGCTAAAATAGTCAAATTTTGTTCAAAATATGAGATTTAGGATTTTGGTATTTCCTGAATAAGCATATTTTTATCTAGCTTCTGTAACATTTTGAGCGACGGAAATCATGTTTAAATATTATTTTTTTCATCTAATAAATATGATCTTATTACAGCGCTTTAATGGAAACTGATCTTTTAAATGGCCCGTTTCTCCCTTATTTTAAAAATGCTTCAGCCATATTCCAAATCTTTGGTGTTCATTTTGAGAGGGTTTGCTTA